>CABHPR010151596.1:10651-24362 GCA_902168415.1 Peromyscus melanophrys | reverse complement strand
TTCCTTCCTTCCTTCCTTCCTTCCTTCCTTCCTTCCTTCCTTCCTTCCTTCCTTCCTTCCTTCCTTCCTTCCCTCCTCTCTCTCCCTCCTTCCTTTCTTGTTTTTATATGTAACTAAATTAGGATGAACAGTGTCCTTAAATATAACATATCATAATTTAACATCTTACTCTAAAATATGATGCGACCGTTTGCGTTTTCATGTTGGTGGTTTCACAGGCATGGCGTGTGATGTCTCTAGTTTCACCCTAAGGAGACCAAAGAAGACGGTAAGGCCTTGCCACCTTCTGAACATTGTCATCTACAAGGTGTACATGGTGTTTTCCATAAGTTTACCTTAGTCTGAGTGTTCAAATGCACAAACCCGAAAAATGTTACTGACATTCACACGTCAAGGACTGTTGTGCTGGTTGCATTGTCTGTGTTGACTGGTCTTGTGCAGAACATGAATGTTCATGACCCCCTACACATACATTTTTATTTAGAAATAGTATAAAATTTAAAGATTAAAAAGAGTTGGGAATATACCAGAAAGGCATGATGTTTGAGCTGCTGTCACCAAGCGGCCATAAGAGAAATAGTCTTACCTTGGTCAGGTTTGTGGATTTTTCTGAATTCCTCATCTGATAGTTTATTAGATTTTTAGTTTTAGAAAGTGGCAGGTTACCTATGGGAACACAGGCAAAATTAATTTATCTTTTAGAACCCTGAGTGGCCGGACAATTTTCCCATTTATTTAAAGTATTTTGAGCATGTTAAGACTCAGAAGCTTGACTACTTTTTGTTGAAACAAGGATAAAGAACACTATGTGAAAAATTATGATAAAACTTTTTTTTCTCTGTGTAGTCCTGGCTGTCCTGGAACTCGTTCTGTAGACTAGGCTGGTCTCGAACTCAGAGATCTGCCTGCCTCTGCCTCTCTAGTGTTGGGATTGTGCCCCACCTCTGAAAGGCTATAATAAATCTTCTGTTTTTGTTTTGGTCTCCTCCTCCTTTCCCTCTTCCTCTTCTCCCTCCCCCTCCTCTTCCTCTTCCTCTTGCTCTTCTTCATCTTCTTCTTCATTGTCTTTGAGAGGATCTTGCTATATAGTCCAGGATGACCTCACACTCATAGCAATACTCCTGCCTCAGCCTCCTGAATTCCAAGAGTACAGACAGGTACCACCACACTCAGCTACCACAAATCCCAAATTCAGAAAAAGAAGGAAAAACCAACCTCCTATATGACAAAACAGGAAATGTGAGTGAGATGTTTCCTCTCGATTTTAGAAGATGTGGGCAGATGATGATGATGATGAAGGAGCAGCTCACTTTGAATCTCTGTGTTAAGGGGTCTCTGAGATTTTCTTTAACTCAAGGTGGGCTTCGCAGTGAGCCCTAAAGTCTCATGAAGTGCTTTCAGTAAATCAAGCGTGAGTGACGCCAATGTGAGTTCTCAATATTAACATTCAGATGTGTGCTTTGTATGTTCAAGGCAGTGAAAAAGGTAAGGTTGAAAAGCCAGAAAGACTTGGCCTTGAATCACAGCTATTATTCTTAGTTGGGATGCTTTTGGGTCATATTCTGTAGTTTGAATACTTAAATAAGGCTCACTTTAAAGCATTTTAATAAAATGGCATGCAAAGAGTTCAGAACCAGAATTTTATATATATAAAATTATATATATAAAATTATATATGTAATTATATATAAAGTTATATATATATAAATATAAATATAAATATAAATATATGGATGTCAAAGCAATTCAAGGGAGGGAGAATAATGTTTTCAGCAAATTGTGTTTGAATAACTAGGGAAAGGTTATGGGGAGGGACGGAGAGATTACAGGGGTTATGAAGGACATTGTATGTGTGATTAATATGCTCACTATTAGTTATGTGGAAACATATATGGGGTCTTTATATATGTAAAAACCAAATTTTATTGGCTAAATATTTCAGTTACAGATCAATAAAACTATAAAAAAGTTTGCAGAATTGGGGGCTGGAGAGATGGCACAGTGGTTAAGAGCACTGGCTGCTCTTCCAGAGGTCCTGAGTTCAATTCCCAGCAACCATATGGTGGCTCACAACCATGTATAGTGGGATCTGATGCTCTCTTCTGCATAAAGTTGTACATGCAGATAGAGTACTCATATATAAACTAAATAAATAAATCTTTTTTTTTTGAGACAGAGTTTCTTTGTGTAGCTTTGGAGCCTGTCCTGGCACTTGCTCTGTAGACCAGGCTGCCCTCGAACTCACAGAGATCTGCCTGCCTCTGCCTCTCAAGTGCTGGGATTAAAGGCATGTGCCACTACCACCCACTAAATAAATAAATGCTAAAGTTTGTAGAAGAATTTAAAACTACAATATAAGGAACCCAAATAATATGTTTTCCTCCAATAAATGAAAGTCAGGATGCATAAGGAGGAGTGGAGTAAAGAGTGAGATAATATGAACGTGATCAGCAGAGAACTCTTGAACACTAGGGACTGTCTAACCACCGCCCACTGCTGAAAACTGCGGGTTTTCTTTTGAGGAGAGTGTTCTCTTTTTCATGAGCAACTAGGACATTTCCATATTTTCTGGCGAGAGTCTCAAATACTTTTCTTTGTAAGAGACTAGCTTCTTTATATTAATTTTTATACCTCCCTCAGATCAGGAATAAGTGAATATTTAGTGAATTGAAAATAAACATGAAAAATAAAAGACTACAGTCACAAATAAATCACAGAGAGAAACTACTTGATGAGGCCTAGAGGAACCTTTTTAAAAGTCAACTGCCTTACCTGTTTTAGTCAGAGGGTGGTTGACAAGTTGCCGAATTACACTGTTTTCTGATGACCTCAAAAGTAACACAATATCAGTTGGGAGTGTGTCTCGGTTTTTTGCCAAGAACCCATTAGCACTGTAGAGGACCTGTTGATACAAGTGTTACAGTGATTATTATAACCCAGGCCATCGCTGCCATCCTCAACGCTTCATGAGAGCTGTCCGTACTGAGCAACAGACATGCAAGATTATGCATGCAATTCCTTACCATTTGTTCAGAAAAGTTGTGAATGTTCTTTACTTGGAGGGATGGGAAGCATAGAAGAACCACCCCATTTCTCTAAGAACTGGTCCAGCTCTCCTGACTTCAACAGGACAGGTCTTACCTAACTTGGAGACTGCTTGCTGTCGGGGTGTGTTTCTGGTACTTCTAACTAATTTTAAGACTTTAAAAAGATGAACATATCCCAAAGATTTCTAGTGGATAATCACATGTGTTGTTGTGGAGTGAATCATGTCCCTCCAGAATTCATGTTAAAGATGTTCTGTAGTCACACAGAGAAAAAGCCACACGAAGACTGGCTGGGGTGACTGCTGTGGGATGGTCTGTATGTCAAACATGTTGCTTATTGGTCAATGAATAAAACACTGATTGGCCAGTGGTCAGGCAGGAAGAAGTATAGGCGGGACAAGGAGGAGAGAATTCTGGGAAGTGGAAGGCTGAGGAGACACTGCCAGCCGCCACCATGACAAACAGCATGTGAAGATGCCGGTAAGCCACAAGCCATGTGGCAAGGTGTATAGACTTATAGAAATGGATTAATTTAAGATATAAGAACAGTTAACAAGAAGCCTGCCACGGCCATACAGTTTGTAAGCAATATAAGTCTCTGTGTTTACTTGGTTGGGTCTGAGCGGCTGTGGGACTGGCGGGTGACAGAGATTTGTCCTGACTGTGGACCAGGCAGGTAAACTCTAGCTACAGGTGACATCTGTCTGCAAGCCAGAAGAGGCTTCATTAGATAACAGCCCTGCTCAGGGCACCTTGGTCTCAACTTTTCAGCTTCTAGAACAATGATAGTAAATTTCTTCTGTTAGAGCATTCAGCCTGAGGTACTCTCTTGTAATGAGCCAAATAACATACTTATTAAAAACAACTGGATAAAATGGCCACAGGCAATTCTTAATTAGTGATCAAAGCAGCCGTTATTTGGTAAGTCAAATGCTAAGAAACAGAAAAAGTTATAATGAAAATGACTTATAGTATATATATTATATATGGATAAATATAAAAATAAATATAAATCTGTAAAAATTATATATGTTATATATAATTAAAATGATATGTTATAATAGATAATTAAAATTATATGATAAAATACATATTTAAAAAATTTATGTGCTTTGCCTGCCTGCATGTCCATGCACCATCTATGTACAGTACCCACCAAGGCCAGAAGAGGGCATCAGATCCCCTGGAATAGGAGTTATAGATGTTAGCTGCCATGTGGGTGCTGGGAACTGAACCCTCTGGTCCTATGGAAGAGCAGCCAGTCTTCTTAACCACTGAGCCATCTCTCCAGCACCTCAACTTAGGGGATGTGCTATTAATGACAAGGGTAATTGGGACATTCTCTGGCCTCTAGAAGTGGCCAAATGGACAAATATATGGGACTTCTCAATTAGTTTATTTTTCAATGATTTTCTCATTTTAGACATTCTTTCTTGATTTTAATCTTCTTTGTAGGTCAACAATTATGGCACAGTTCTGAGGGGATGGCCTATTATTCTCCACAGAAGGGAGAGTGACACTTGGGTTTAAGACAACATATCTGAGGTTCGACAGGTGTGCAGTTGTGTTTCAACCAGTGTGTGAATGCTTCTTTAAATTTAAGACCATCCGTTAGTTAGCTCCACATATCTGGGGCAGCTCTGCCAGCTCACTGTTTCTCTTAGCACTCTCTACTTCATTTGGAGCAGGGAGGGGTATTGGCTGGAAGGGGTGAGAAGAGAGAGGGAAAGAGAAGGGGGGAGATGAAGGGAAAGGGGAGGGAGGGGGAGAGAGAGATGAAAGGAGAGAAGAGACTGTGAGAAAGTGAGAGAGAGAGCAAGAAAGAAAGAAAGAAAGAAAGAAAGAAAGAAAGAAAGAAAAGAAGGAAGGAAGAAAGAAAGAAAGAAAGAGAAAGGGAGCTACTGCCCCTCCTCCTTGGACAAAATGTAAGGACAGCTCTGGAAAATGTCCTAAGGTACTCTTTAGAAAAGCACAGTACAAGTGATCACTGACAGCTGGTCATTGCAGTCAGACTGGATGATCAGGAGGACAGGCTGACAGAAGAGTCAGGACCAGACAGAGGCAGGACAGGGCCTTTGTGACTATCTCCCAACAGCCTGGGTCAGTTCTACCTAGACTTCATCGACAGTCGGCTGAGCAGTCAGTCCCAATTCCTGTGAGTTCTTACTTTGCCCGCATAGTGGTGAATGCCAAAACTAAGCTCCATTCTCTTGGGTCTCCAGAAGTACTGTGATTTCAGGTTATCTTCAAACTTTTCTGCAGAAGAAAATCGAACTCCAATATTAAACATACAGGAGATCCTTAAGTAAAATTGACGGTCAGAAGTTATTTTTCCCCATACAATGCATGATGAGTAGAGATATTTTAATATAATGAAGTCATGAAGATTTGGGATATTAATGGCCAAGAAATCACAGTCATTTACCACTGCATCTTACTTTAGAGCAGGTCTCAGATGTCAGCATGGATCAGAGTCACCTGGCACACCTGTGGAGGTGCAGGCTTTGGGGGCTCACCCTGTGAGTGCAGCAGCATTTGGTAGGTCTGGGGAGGGAGCCAAGAATTAACTAGCTCCTGGTACTGCTCACATTCCTGGTGTGACGGCCATATTGTGATGCCAGGCTCTAACCCTACAACCCTGGTGGTGTGGCTTTCCTATCTGATTATACAAGAAGCGCAATGGGTTCATAAAGGCAGTCAACTTTCTATGAGCATTTCAACACTCCAAGCCCCTGCTGTGAAATTATTTCCCCCATGATGTTGAGGTTTTTTTCCCTTTTCTGTCTGGTGTCCAGGGGACAAAACAACCACCATGTTAGAAGAAAGCAATACCATGTTTACCAAAAGTAAATGAGGAAGGAAAAAAATGAATCTACACTTTCTTTAAGTGTTTATATGTATGTTATGAATACCTCCACGATCAGGGAATAATGACTTTTTCAGTTACTTAACAACTCAAAAGTCTTCTTCTTTTTTTTTTCTTTCCTATTTTAAATTGGACCGTCTCATTTTAACCACTTTCTTTCTGAGACAGGGTCTCATGTATCCCTTGCTATGTAGCCAAGGATAACCTTGAACTTCTGATCCTTTAACCTCTACCTCCTGACTGCTGGGATTAGAAGCACGTACCACCAAGCCCAGTTTATAAAACATTAGCCATCAAACCCAGGGCTTGGTGCATGCCAGCTGGGATGTTTAACCTTGATCGCCAGCTTGATTGCATCTGGGGGCAACTAAGAGACAGGCGTGCGGGCAGGTCTGTGGACGTGTTTCCTGGAAGGATAAATTTAGGGGAGAAGACCCTCCTCCACAGTGGACAGAACCTTCTGGCTGCGGCCCAGATATGCAGAGGTCTGAGGGAAAAGCCGGCTGCCTGTCTCCCTTCACTTCTTGCTCTTGATTCTCTCTCTCCCCTTGCTGCTGCTCCTGTCCTCCTACGCGACATCACAACAGCTTCTTTGGCCTCCCAGCGTGGACTGGAGGTCGGTGGCTCTCTGGATAGCTTCTAACAGTATTACTGCTAGATTAGGGCTGCTGAGGCATCCCGTCTAGTGCACGGAGCAGCTGCCAGGTCCTGAGCCTCTCCAGCATGCAGACAGCCACTGCTGGACTGCTCAGACTGTACCACGCAAGCCAATCCAGCACACCCCTTTTTGTTCCGTATGTTCACCCTATGGGTTCTATTCCTCTAGAGAATGCTCCTGTACACCAAGCAAGCACAGCTCTTACCAGCTGAGCTACGTTCCCAGCCTGGGACAATTTTGCTTTGACAGTGATAAAGTCTCAGTTTATCACTAACATCCTGAATCTGCTTGAGTTAGATATGTGGAAATAAATTTTCCTTTGTTTGTTGTGGGGGCTGGGGAGACAGCCCGGTGGGTAAAGTACTAAGGACCTGAGGTCTGCTTCCTAGAGTCCTCATAAAAGCTCATAGGGTCCATTCCTGTAATCACAGCCCTGGGGGCATAAGTGGGGGCTGATGAGTCTTGCCAGTCGGCCAGGAGAGCTGAAACAGTGAGCTTCGGGTTCAAGGGGAGACTCTGTCTCAAAAATAGAGACAGAGAGAGGTAGAGGAACACATCTAAGGTTGACCTCTGGTTCCAACATGTTCATACAGGTAGGCACCCCCTGACACACACTTCTACACACAAATGAATTCTATATATATTTCACATTACTGATTTTTTTTCTTTCTGCTCACTATTTCCTTTCATATTCTAGAGCTGTCTTTCTGTTCTGCCACCAATTTCTCACTTGAGGTTGGATAATTTTTATGGTGATTTATAATCCAAGATTCAACATTTGAGCTTATACCATGAAGGAAGCAGAAATCCAATCTCCAATCCTGTTTAATTCATCACCATGAATTTTACCCTACTATAAACACTCACTGGTCTAGGCATTAGGTCCAGTTTTCACTTCTTGAAAACCAGATACTGCAGCCTTTGTGACAGCTGTTGCTTTTTCCAAATCATTTAAAACAATTAAAAATCACTGCAACTTTCCTGGTGCCTTCATAAACCCATACAGTCACACCGGGTTTAAAACTCACCTATGAGAGTCTGGTCAGTGGCCTTGGGAAACCTACTTTCCTCATCAAGCAGGGATAATAAGCCCATTGGCTTCTGCAGAAACATGTCTAAGAGGGGCCGGTTGTCTTCATATTCAATAACTCTAGCATCCACATCTTCATTTAGGTATTCATTCTGTAACAGGTTATGAGTCAAACAGAAAAAAAATCACTTAAAATTGTGAATAATGTATAGGTGGATAGTAATTACCCAGATTCCCACTTTACATATATTATAATAAATTGCTATCTGCGACATTGCCTTAAACACAAAGTGGATCATTTTGTTTCTCTCTTTGCAGAACTGCTAGCTTATTAAAATCAGCACTGATTATAATCAGGAGAGTAGTAAAAGGATTGCCAATCTCTCAGAATTACAGAGGACTGTGTTGTTAATGGAAAGTGGTACGGCTGTGTCCCAGAATTTGCACAACGTGACTGAAGCAGATCTTAGGGTGACACTTTCCCCATTGTGTCTCTCAAGAACACTCACATGATGTTCAGCAGGGGTTTCAGATACTGACATTGCTAGTGGGGTGGACAGCAGTAGGCAACGGGAATAATCTACAGGTTCAGAATCAAGGACACCTAGGCCCATTCCTGACTCTCTAAGAGCCTCCTTTCTCATCTGTTAAACCAACTCACAAGATAAAAACACATGGTGCACTGATAATAGTTTGTTTGTGAGTGTATCATAAGATGTGTGAAATAACCACACATGGCCATGAGCCACTGACAACGACCGCAGAAGCATAGTGTGGCGGTGTGAGTATTCTCAGTCTAACATATTTGTTTAAAATAAGACAAAGCCTAATCTCTAAAGAGGCAAACACCCCAAAAACATTGTAGCTAGCATTAAACATGAAAACCATTTTTTGAAGTTTCACAGCTCTTATTTTTGAAGGTAACCTTGGAAGAAGTCTGTAAACCTAGAATTATTTTACTGTTAGACACATTACGCTGACAGCATATAATAGCTTAAATCACAGCTGCAAAGTTCAAAAGAATTTCATATGTTTTATATAGAAAGTCCATGAGGTTAAAGTCTCAACTGATGTAATTGTCATTTCTATTTGCTGGTGTCAAAATCCATTGCATGCTTTTGTGGGAGGTCACACAGTGCAGAGAAGAGAAAGCTGGAAGACAATGACTTCCTTCAAGTACCTTTGTTATTATGGACTGCAGATAAACCATAGAGAAAAAACTGTTATTGTTACAATCAGGGCTTATAAAGCGCTTACAATAAAACAAAGGACACCCCAAACCATACAATGTGGTGATATATTGTGTACCCCAATAAAGCTTGCCTGGGGATCTGAGGACAAAGCCTGCTACTATATTAAACATAGAGGTCAGGCAGTGGTAGCACATGTCTTTAATCCTATCACTCGGGAGGCAGAGATCCATCTGGATCTCTGTGAGTTCAAGGCCATACTGGGAACAGAGCCAGGCATGGGTTACACATGCCTTTAATCCCAGCACTAGGAAGGAAGGAAGATGGCAGGGCACCGAAAGGTATATGAGGCATGAGTAAACAAGAAGGCTCTCTCTTGAGGTTGAGGATTTCGTAGAGATAAGAACATGGCTGGCTTGTTCTGTTTCTCTGATCTTTCAGCTTTCACCTCAACATCTGGCTCCAGTTTTTTTTTTTAATTAATAAGACCTTTTAAGATTTGTGTTACAACACACTGCACCTCACAGGAAAGATTATGGCAAAATGCTCATTTATCTTTAAGCATATGTGGACACATAAAGCTCATCATTCTTAGTTTTTGGTTCACTTATAGAAGATGGTGAGAAGAGCTGTAAACTGCACTAAGCTGAAGTGTTGAGAATATGCACCCCTGCTCTGCTCTCACTGTCTGAATTCCCTTTAGAAAGCTGGGAGGTGCTCCCTAAGCCTCAGGGACCATCATGGAAGAGGGGGAGGGAAGACTGAAAGAGCTAGAGGTCAGGGAGGATGGGAGGGAAACAGTGCCTTTTGGACATAACAGGACCACTACACGCAAGAGTTCAGAACAGCTGTGTTTGTCTGCACAAGACCTGCACAAGATCAAACCAGTTAACATTTTAGCATGGGACAGGAAGGAACTCATGAGCCCCCACCCCTAACTGAAGAGCTATGGACAGTTGGTGGCTTCTGACAGAGGACAAGTCAGTTTTCTTTAAGAGTGTGACTCTTGGTAAATCAACCAAGTTCCATACTCTCACATCTAGAAGTATATGGGCAGCATAAATTGGAACTCATTGGTTGAACACACACACACACACACACACACACACACACACACACACGCATGCATGCACGCATACATGTAGTCACACATGGAACATAAAGCTGGGAGGAGGTAGGGAAGTAGGGGTGGGCCTAGGAGGACTTAAGTGGAAGCTTGGGGGTGGGGTGGGATAAGAACAAAATATATAGTATGGCATTCTCAAAGAAATAATAAAAATGGTAAAAATGAAAATATGAAAATGAAAAAAATGGATTGAAAGTCATTTAACTACATATTAACAAGGCAAGGGAAATCAGAAGGTTTGAAGGTTCTTCAAGTTGTGTTTTTCATTGCATTTGGAGTGTGTGTGGTCAAGAAGGTCCATATAATGTGCATCTTGGAGATCATAGCCCTAAGGAGCTTAAATACTTAAAGTTAAAAACATCATCTCCTTCCCCAGGGAGATCTAGGATAATGCCACTGAGCCCTCAGATTCACACAGTAGAATGGGAGGATTATGCCACATTCTGATAGAGACAGGGACTTCCATATGGCTTCTCAGGCTGGTGCAAATGTAAGCACAGCTTCCTCAGCACAGGTTAGTAACATGGTAAAGGCCACTAGTTTTCATTTTGATCTTACCTCATTTGACAGACCATCCCCCAATCTCCCAGACTAATTTAGCAAATTCTTTTCCCCAACTGGTCACTCTTTGTACACCCTATCATACTTTGAATTAATTTACAGTATTTCTAGTATTTGTATTTATTATTTTCCATGTCTCTCATTATAATGAAAATTCCATGAAAACAGAAGCTTTCTATTATTTACTTCTGTATCTAGAAAGAATCTTACATATTAAACATTACATGTATGTGCACTCCCACACTAGCTCCATTCACATGTTCAGGCCCTAGCATCCAATGTGATTGCATTTAGAGACAGGACTTTAAGGAGGCACTTTGGAAATGAGGTCCCTAAGGGTGGGGCCCTAACCCAGTGTGGTTGCTGTACTCCAAAGCAAAGTAAGAGACATCTTGAATCCCCTGCACAGAAGAGGCCCCTGTGAGGACATATGACATGATAGATATTGTGACTCTGGAGAGAGGCCTGGGGGGAACCACCCCCCACCAATGCCTTGGTCGCAGATCTTCAGCCTCTTGAACAATGAGAGAATGAACTTCTGTTGTTAAACAACTTTCTTAAAGTCCACAGCACTTTAACACAGCAGCCCCAGCAAACCAGGACTCCAAGCTTTCTAGATTCTTTCCACCTCTAAGAGTTGTTTTGAAAAATCAGTTTTCCACAAGTGACAGCTCGTGCTGTGGAATAAAAGAACACTTATACATTGCTAGTGAGAGTGCAAGCTTATACATCACTATGGATATCAGTGTGGCAGTTCCTCGGGAAGATGGGAATCGATTTACTTCAAGATCCAGCTATACAACTCTTGGGCATATACCCAGAGGATGCTTCATCCTACCACAGAGACACTTGCTCAACTGTGTTCATTGCCACTCTATTCATAATAGCCAGAAATTGGAAACAATCTAGATGCTCCTGAACAAAAGAATGGATAAAGAGACTGTGGTAATTCACATGATAGAGTATTATTATTCAGCCATTAAAAAATGATATCATGGGGTTGGGGATTTAGCTCAGTGGTAGAGCGCTTGCCTAGCAAGCGCAGGGCCCTGAGTTCGATCCTTAGCTCTAAAAAAAATAAAAATAAAAAAAAAATGACATCATGAAATTTGTAGGTAAATGGATGGAACCAGGAAAAAATCATTGTGAATGAGGTATCCTAGACCCAGAAAGACAAATATGGTGTGTGTTTGTGTATATTTGTATTTTAGCTGTTAAGTCAATGAATGATAACCCAGCTACAATCCGTAGAACCACAGACAGTATAGAGTAATGGACCAGAAGGAGCACATAGATCTCATTAGCAAAAGGAAATAGAATAGATACTTGTAGATTTATGGGGGGAGGTGGAATAGAGGGAATCAAGTGGAGATGGGAAGGGGAGGAGGTAGTGGGAAAGAATGTGAGAGAGAGCTAAAAATAAAGGGTTATTGGAGAAGTATTATAGAACCTAATACAGTAAAAATCTCCTAAAATATATATAGATGTGAAGGTAATCTAAATGAAATAGCCAAATAATGGGCAAGACAGAGACCCAACAATGTCCTGTTACTGAAAACAACATCTACATAACTCACTGAACATGAGGTTGCTAAGTGGGTGCCTATACAGAGCCTTCACCCCATGTTCTAGTGTTTTTGTACAGGAAGGTACTCTGCACACTGTCCAAAGAGAAATGCAAACACCAAGCCATCCACAAACCCTTTATCTACAACGGTGTCCCACCTGCAAGATATGCTAGAGCAATGGTGGCACAAAGCTTGTGGGAGTCACCAACCAATAACTGATCTGGTTTAAGCCCCACTTCACAAGATGGAAACCATGCTTGACACTGATTGGGTGACTAGATAGCCCAGAGACCTAGGGTAAAGCCAAATAATACCAGTCAAAAAAATAAAAAAAGAAAATATAGTGATAAAATGACTCCTAATGTAATAAACACATTACATTTATAATAAGAAATAAAGGGTTTCACACACCAGTATTCCAATACCTGTTTGTTGATAGTATACTGTAATTTCCCAGGCAGAAAACCCAGCAAGTGGGCCCAGCTGGCATGCTGCCACAATGCCTTGACTAGCATTGGCTGAAGCTGCCAGTGAACCGCTTATAGGAGCATCCCCAAGAGCTGGAAAGAGAATGTCTGGGATGCTCATAGCAAATGAAGCTGGGATGAGGCTTGTAGGGAGAGTGGACTGTAGCAGATTACCAGAAGGGTCACAATGCCTGGTTTATACAGTGGTGAGGCTTGAACCCAGATCATGGTGCATGAAAGAAAAACATTCTACCATCCTTCCCAGGCCCTATCAGAAAACTAGTAGATCTGATGAACACTTAAATGAAACTGCAGGTTACAAAATCAATATATAAAAGCCACTAGCTTTTCTTTCTTTCTTTCTTTCTTTCTTTCTTTCTTTCTTTCTTTCTTTCTTTCTTTCTTTCTTTCTTTCTTTCTTTCTTTCTTTTTTTTTCCGAGACAGGGTTTCTCTGTGTAGTTTTGGTGCCTGTCTTGGATCTCGCTCTGTAGATCAGGCTGGCCTCGAACTCACAGAGATCCGCCTGGCTCTGCCTCCCCCAAGTGTTGTGATTAAAGGTGTGCGCCACCACCGCCCAGCTAAAAGCCGGTAGCTTTTCTATAGAGCAACACCAAACTTGCCAAGAAAGAACTGTTGACTGACAAGAGCTTCAGAGATGTTAACATACCAGGAATAAACCTACAGAAGAAGGAGAAGACTTCTGCAGTGGAATCTTTCAGACACTGAAAAACAAAACAAAACAAAACAAAACAAAACAAAACAAAACAAAACAAAACAAAACAAAAAAACAGACAAGACACTAGACAAAGAAAAATCCTCCAATATTTATGGACTGGGCAAAGTCAGTCACGTGGAAATGACCGCACTGCCAAAAGCAATCTGGAGAGTCAACAAAATACCCATCAAAATCCCAGTGACATTCTTCACGGAACAGAAAAAAAAATATGAAAAAAATTCATGTGGAAACACGAAAGATAATTAAAGCAATCCTAAGCAGGAAAAACAAAATAAAACAAAACAAGCAAAAAACCAAAACAACAACAACAACAACAAAAAACCAAAACCAAAACCAAAAACCAAACACTGCTGGAAATAAATATCTGACTTTAAATTATACTTCAAAGTCACAGTGACAGGGACAGCATAGCACTGACACACACACACACACACACACACACACACACACACACACACACA
>CABHPR010151596.1:0-10551 GCA_902168415.1 Peromyscus melanophrys | reverse complement strand
GAGAGAGAGAGAGAGAGAGAGAGAGAGAGAGAGAGAGAGAGAAATGACAGCAAACCCAGAAAGAAGCACACACAGCTATGTCCTTGTATCTTCTGAGAAAGGTTTCAAATTACACACTGGAAATACAATGGCTCATTCCATTGCTGGTACTGGCAAAAAGTGGACATCCCACCTACAGAAGACTGCAATTATATTCCTATCTCTCATCTTGTGCAAAAAATAAGTTCAAAATGGATCAGAGTCCTTAATTTAAAACTTGGAGCGTTGAAACTGCTGGAGTAAATTATAGGGAAAATACTTCAACATGCAGGATTTGGCAAAGCTTCCTGAAAAGGACTCCAATAGCTCAGGACATAATCCCAGGAACTGATGAATGAGATCGAATGAAATTAAGGAGTCTGTACAAGGAGTTATGAGCAGAGCGACGGGACAGCCAAGGGAAGCTTCGCCAGTTTTAGTTCAGACAGGAAGTTAATATCCAGATTAGAGAAAAAAGTTAAACTTCAAAAGCACCAATCAATAAATGGGCTAACAAACTGGATAGTTTTCAAAACAAGAAACACCAATGGCCAATCATCATTTCAAAAAGTGTTTAGCACTCATAGCCACTCGGGAAATGCCAGTGAAAAACTACTTTGAGATTCCATCTGACCCCAGTCAAGATAGCTATCTATCATCAGGGGAAAAAAAAAAAAAAAAGACAGCAAATGCTGGCGAGGATGTGGGGAATGAGGAAATCATAGTCGCTGTTGGTGGGAGTGTCAACTGTTCGGCCAAACTTGGAAATCAGTATGGAGGTTTCTCAAAAGAGGAAAAGTAGAGCCATCTGATGACCTAGGTGTACCACCCTGTATCAGACCACAGAGCTGCTTGCACATCCACATTTATTGTTGTACTATTCAAAATGTTGTGCTCATGTTGCAAGACCACCACAGAGCTGATATCCAATGCAAAACACACAGGGGTTTATTGATAACAAGCAAGCCTGGGCTTGGTCCATGTCCAACACTCGACACATCAGGTGGAGGAGGACGGCCCTGAGCTCTCAGAGTGAGGGGTTTTTAAAGGAAAAAACTGCAAGCAGGGTGGTACAAGCCTTGGCAACATATGATTGGGTAAGGGTGTGTAACCTTTGAATTTACTCGTTGGGGGTTACAGTTATCATTTTGGGGCAGGACTGGACAAGTCCCAGGCTTTGTCCTTGAACTGCCATGGAGGTTGGCTGGTCTAGCACATACTGACTGTGGGGGCACATACTGACTGTGGGGGCTGACTCAGTGGCCCAGGCTGTGTCCTTGAGCTGCCATGGAGGCTGGCTGGCCTCAACGTTCACATTGACCCATGCACATATCTCTAAGTTGGTGAGGGGTCCCAGACAGTAAACAACTGGCTGAACCTTGAGCAGTCAGAGTACGTGCAGAAAGGGAGCTAATGCAAAGACTATGTCTTTTGTTCATGGCCCTCCCAGAAACTGCTTGCTCAAGTCTCAGGAACCTGAAATTGAGGCCTGATCTCTGAGAGAAGACTGACAGTCTGTTATGGCATCTGTTTGGTCCTTTCAAAAATAGCAAGGGAATGGAATCAGCCTAGATGCCCATCAATAGGCAATGGACAAAATTATGGTACATACACACAATAGAATTTTATGTAGCCATAAAGAAAAATGAAGACATGAAATCTGAAGGAAATTGGGTAGATTTGGAAACAATATGTTAAGTAAACTAAGCCCATCTCAGAGACAAATGCTAAGTGTTTTCTCTCATATGTGAATTCTAATGTTTAGTTTTTTTGGTATTGGTGATGGGGTTCAAGACAGGGTTTCTCTGTGCAGCCCTGGTTGTCCTAGAATTTGCTCCATAGATCAGGCTGGCTCAAACTTTAAAGAAGGCAGGAGAGTGAACTAGATACATTTGACATGAAAGTGAACAGGACTGACTGCTTAGAGTGTAAGGTACAATAGAGGGAGGGGCAGGGAATGGGGGAGAGAAGTGGAGGTAGGGCATTAACAAAAAAAAGTTTGCATGAAAAAGCCATGATAAAACTCATTGCTTTCTATGTTAATTAAAAACAGAATTACAGCAATTATATGGACCTATGCTAATTGTACATTTCATTGTAATTATCTTTATTAAAAACTTTAGAAGTGCCAGGCAGTGGTGGCTCACATCTTTAATCCCAACACCTGAGAGGCAGAGGCAGATTTCTGAGTTCAAAGTCAGCCTGGTTTACAAAGTGAGTTCTAGGACAGCCAGGACTATACTGAGAAACCTGGTCTCGAAAAACCAAAACCAAACCAAAAACCAAACCAAACCAAACCAAAACAATAAAACAAAATAAAACAACAACAACAACAACAACAAAAACAAAACTTTAGAAGCTTAAAATGAGATCAAACGATCAAAACAAGTACTAAAAATCTTCATATCACATTGAGGGTGTTGGCTCAGTTTCATCCAGGAAGGAAAAACAGACTATGTGAATGATATGGATTCTGAGATAAATGATGCTCCTCCAGCCTTGCCCCTGCATATCCTGAGCCTGAGGGAGGGAACAAGAGATTCCTATCAGGAGCTGCTCAACGCCTTCAGAGAATGGTTTGGTTGGATATAAGCTTTTATGCTCACTGGGTAAAAAGTTTAATGTGGTTTTGATGTGGTTTCAAGCAATCACTAAACCTCTTTGGAGTTTTTAAAAACAAAGATTTGTTTATCAGAGGCTTCTAAATGCATTCGACTCTCTTAATAATTAAATGAAATGCCTAGCTGGGTGCTGTGGGATGTTCTTCTGTATTTTGTGAATATGTGTTGCTCCCATTGGTTAATAAATAAACTACTTTGGCCTATGGCAGGGCAGGATAGAGCCAAGTGGGAAATCTAAGCAGAGATACAGGGAAAAGAAGGGCAGAGTCAGGGGAGAAGCCAGCCATCCATCCATGGAGCAAGACGCCAGCAGACTGGTAATGCCATGGCCATGTGGCAACACATAGATTAATAGAATGGGTTAATTTTAAGTAGTAAGATTTAGTTAATAATAAGCCTGAGCTGTTTGGCCAAGCAGTTTGTTGTGGTGATATTGTGTTCCCCAAAATATTGTGCACCCTAATAAACTTCTCTGGGGTCAGAGAACAGAACAGCCACTAGATACAGAGGCCAGAAAATGGTGGCATTCACACCTTTAATCCTATCACTTGGGAGGCAGAGATCATTCCGGATCTCTGTGAGTTTAAAGCCACACTGGAAACAGCCAGGCATGGTGACTCACGCCTTTAATCCCAGGAAGTGATGGCAGAAAGCAGAAAGGTATATAAGGCATGAATACCAGGAACTAGTCTGGTTAAACTTTTGGCCTGGTTAAGCTTTTAGGCTTTTGAGCAACAGTTCAGCTGAGATTCATTCTGCATGAGGACTGAGAGGCTTCCAGTCTGAGGAAACAGGATCAGCTGAGGAACTGTTGAGGTGAGGAAGCTGTGGCTTGTTCTGCTTCTCTGATCTTCCAGCATTCACCCCAAAACCTGGCCTCGGGTATGATTTTATTAATATGACCTGTTAAGATTCGTGCTACAGTTTGTAATTAATATTAAGTCTCTGAGTGATTATTTTAGAAGCAGCCTTGGGATGGGGTGGGACAGAAAATCCTCTGTTTACAGCTGGGTATGGTGGTGCACATGTCTTAAATCCCAGCACTTAGGAGTCAGAGGCAGAGGCAGATAGATCTCTGTGAGTCTGAGCTCAGCCTGGTCTACAGAGTGAGTTCCAGGACAGCCAGAGCTACACAGAGAAATCCTGTCTTAACAAAAACAAAAACAAAAACAAACTGAAACCAAGCTAACCAAACAAACAAAAGTCTACAAAATGCTTTTTTTTATTAATTGGAAAGCTAAAATAAGACAAAAATTATCACCAGTATGCACACAGTTTTAACAGGGAAGAAATTAGGTCATATAAAATAAGTCACCCTTCTGCAAAACAACTTGTAGTTTTTCTAAAAGGTTTATTTTGAATCGCCTACACAGTTTTTTAGATCAGACAACTTATTTCTTTTACTTTATAGTGTTAAAAAGTTTGAAATGTAGGCATTACGTATCGAGTGCATTTTTAATCTTTGTAAGTACTACAAATTATGTCCTGAAGCCTATGATAGAAACATGCACCACTCCAGGCCATGAACAGCTGGAGGCAAAGTTATCTATATTTCTTTCTGCAGGAGCAGCCAGAACAGTAATTCTTAATTTATTGTTTCAATATGTACTTTAGTTTCTTGCTTATAAAACAACTGAACTTGCAGCTCTCACCCACAGGGGCTTATTAAATGATATATGTAATAGCCTATCTGTGTGTAGAAACAAATATGAACATATTACATTAACAGCTAGTCAGATGTGTTACTTGAATGCATGAAGAAAGGCTATCCAAAGCATTAAGACGTATATATGGACACTGAGTGGGTCTTCAGTATTCTAAAACCATAGTTGAAGTTTTCCTGTGTCCCACCTGGCCCGTGGTCAGGACAAATCTCTCTCACCCACCAGTCCTGCAGCCGCTTGGGCCCAAGTAAACACACAGAGGCTTATATTAATTAAAACTGTATGACCTAATGGCTCAGGCTTCTTGCTAGCTAGATCTTACATCTTAAATTAACCCATTTCTATAAATCTATACCTTGCCACATGGCTCGTGGCTTACCGGTATCTTTATATTTTGCTTCTCCTGGTGAGCTACTGGCAACATCTCCTGACTCAGCCTTCCACTTTCCAGAATTCTCCTCTCTGCTTATTCCGCCTACACTACACTTCCTGCCTGGTTACTGGCCAATCAGCATTTTATTTATCAATCAATCAGAGCAATACATTCACAGCATACAGAAAGACATCCCAGCATAAAACAGTGCCTTGTTAGCACCATGCACCTGTGCTGAATGTCCAGTGGTTCTTAGGGACAGTGGCATTTGTTCCGATCCAAACTACGGTTGATGTGCTTTCCCTCAATTTGAAATGTAAATGAGTAGGGAGGCTTCATTCACTGTGTGTATGTTCTTTACCACACTGAGCGCACAACAGTATGAAATTAAGTCAGAGGACAAAACCCACTACAGTGCCAGCATGGAGACCCTTTGACAATGGATACACACTTCTAACATGGCAAATGTGATTACATACCACTCAGACTTCCTAACACCCTTTGATTGTTGTTGAGTTCTTTCTTATATGAAAGAAAACCAGAACATGCACACACACACACACACACACACACACACACACACACACACACACACACACACCAAACACAAACAAAACCTTGGCTATTTCCTGTGGAAATTCAGATTGAGAGCTCTTGTAGGACAGTGCCTTCTCATTGGAAATCAGACAATGTCTTTGCTGCCCTAGGCTCTATCAACCATAAGCCTTCTGGAAAATAAGAAAAGTTGACAGTGTGTCTATTACACAAATGTAACAGGGAAGGCAAGGTTGAGTGTTACATCTGTACAATTCATAAAACTGAGGAGACCACGAACTTTCAACTGTAGCTGATTAGGGAGATTTCAGAAATACATTTTTGAAAGATTATACAAGTACATTCCTTGGCCAATAGTCTTCTGTTTTCAGGGAGGGGATCTAGGTAACTATGGAACTGTTTCACATAATTGTTTTCAAGTAGCATTGATTTAAAGTTCTTAAGATCAATATATATGTATATAAATTTGCTGTATACTGGGAAAGTATAAAAGCTCTAAATATTATGAAATACCATATGCTGAGAATCGTCTGGGACAAACTAGAAAAACAGTGCTGCCATAGAATATCTAGATGATAAGCAAAAGAAAGGGATATGAGTTATGGATCCTTAGATATTTAATGTCCACAGAAATGTAGGTTATGAAGAGAAAAGTGGTATGGCTGCCAGGGTGACAGGGGCACGTTCTGAAAGGAAGACAAAGGGTCCATTAGCTGGATGCCAACTTTTCAAGAAATGTAACACTGTCTACTTGACAAGCTAATTTGGATACCATTATAAGTATGTCATGAAACATGTTTTATTTTATGCTACAGTTTGGGAGTGTCCACAAAGGCTCATGTGTTGAAGCTTGACCTCTAATTGGATGTGCTGTTTGGGAGGTAATGGGAACTTAGGGAGGTTAGTCCTAGCTGGAGACAGTGTGTCACTAAGGGCAGTCCTCTGAAGGCTAGAGCAAGCCTCTAGTCTCTCCTGTTTTCTGTCAACCATAATGTAAGACACTCCTCTGTTCCATAAGTTGGTCTCTTTGATATTTTGGTCACAGCGATGAAAATGTAACTAATACATTGCAGTGTATTGATTCTGTTTTATAACCAAGGGGATTGGGAGGGGGAATGACATTCAAAACACCTTTTAAACCAACTTTCCTATGGTGTCCTGTGAAACACTGCAACAAAATGAAAACTGAACTCAACTGAAAAAAAAAAACTTTCATAGCAAACCGTTGTTTAGAGCTCAGGGTCACAGAATAATTGATTTCTTTTGGCTTCAGTAAGACAAGTGCTTTGCTTGCGAAGATGCTGTCCAAGGCATTTTGGGGGTGGTGGTGTTTGTAGCTAGAGTTTTCCTGCCGGGCCCACAGTCAGGATAAATCTCTTTTACCTGTCAGTCCCACAGCCGCTCAGACCCAACCAAGTAAACACAGAGACTTATATTGCTTACAAACTGTATGGCCGTGGCAGGCTTCTTGCTAACTGTCCTTATATCTTAAATTAATCCATTTCTATAAATCTATACCTTGCCACATGGCTCGTGGCTTACCGGCATCTTCACATGCTGTTTGTCATGGTGGCGGCTGGCAGTGTCTCCTCAGCCTTCCACTTCCCAGAATTCTCTCCTCCTTGTCCCGCCTATATTTCTTCCTGCCTGACCACTGGCCAATCAGTGTTTTATTTATTGACCAATAAGCAACATGTTTGACATACAGACCATCCCACAGCAGGTGTTGGTAATTTGGAGGTATTTCTTTTAAACCTCTCAAAGATAATTAAAAGTTGCTACAGGATAGTTTTCTTTAGCAAGCCCAAAGACAAAAGAAAAACATTAGGATCATGGGTGAAATGAAAATTTACTGATCAAAGCAGTCTATAAACACTAACATTCTTTAAGGTGTAAATACCAGTAACTGCTGTCACAAATCCACACGGGTCTAAGGCTAGTTACAATAAAAGCAGGTCCTAACTCTCTAAGAGAACATGACAGTGGACTGACAGTACAAGCCATCGAATTATCAGATAGATGCTGTGTAGGGATGCAGTTTTCCCATACAGTGAAGTCCATAGACAGACATGTTTACTTATTTCAATCTTTGATGGGTTCTGTACTGAGGCATTAGAGCAAAATGACATTAATTTAATTGATATGTATTAAAAACTGTTCTATGGCAGCCTCTGAGAGCATTTAAATAATTATGAGATGATCTTGGACATCAGAGTTTATGGCCTGGTGAAAAAGGCCACACTGAGAGTAAGGCGGGAGCCATTTCAGTGTAGTGGGGGAGGTGGAAATGGTTGCTGTGCACTAAGGAGATCAAGGTGGGGGAGGAGAGAAAGTGCAATGAAAGGCATGTGGCACATGCTTTCCTGGAGCTTGGCAGTGAGGGTGATAGAGTGAAGGTCTGGGCCAGAGAGACAAGCAGAGTGAAGGAAGGCTTTCAGGCTTCTAATTGCTCTTGATTTTAAGGTGATTTAATGATGTATCTGGAAACCAGGAAGATTTCAATGGAGAGAGGTGGAGACGGGACCAGGAGAGGGTTAGGAAGAGCAAGACAGTGAATCTCCACCAGAGCCTGACTGGGTATAGCAGAGGGAAAAGTAAACAAATGAAGGCAGCGTCTTACATTTGTGTCCTTTTCTGGGACTAAGATGGACAAGCTCTCTTCTGTGACCACTGTTTTCAGGCTGCAGTTTTGAAATGAAGTCTGAATAAATCTAAACCTTTTAAATAAAAGACTCATGCCCCTCCATTTACATAATTTAAATTAAAACATCAGTTCTAATCAGTAAACACAAAGCAAAGTAACATAATTTGAAAGTGACAAATGGCATGAGGCTCTTTTAGGTTTAATAAAATAATTTAAATAGTCTTAATATGAAAGTGTGCCAAATGGAATTCAAGTAAGTCCCTGCTTTCTCTGAAGAGAAATATTGTTGGAGCTGAACCATAAATTACACATTGTAACTGACAAAATTATTGCTTCATGTCTTTTGCATCAAACCCATTATCTTGAATTCTGTTGCCTGGATACTAGGATTCGAACGTTTAATGCACTGTAGATGGATATTGAAATTTCAAACAAAATTCCAGCAATGTGTTCTAAAAAAAAAATAAATGCTTGTAGACACAAAGGAAATATCTTTGTCTGCAGCAGTTCAAAGTGGTCAAGTTTTAAAGAAAAGTGCATTGGTTTTGAGTGAAGGATTTAGAACAACACCTGTCTAGTCACATTAAATTCACACTGTATTTTTTGTTTGCATTTTTACTACGGACATGGAGAAAAGTAAATATTTTCTTTGTCTTTGAATGTTATGGCATGGAATGTATGGTCCAGGTACTGTTTATTCTATGTAATTACGCACTAACACACACATGCATCTTTAGAATCTGTACTTTCAACTTACCTGCTCCCATGCAAACACATGCTGATTAAAATAATACTGGATCTGTTCATTTGCAATGTTAATGCACAGCTGCTCGAAGGAGTTTCTTTTGAAATTTTCAAAGCCAAATATATCAAGAATGCCGATGCTCAGCTCCTCGTCCCCACTGGAAGAATTAAAGAAGTGTTCCTTGAGTTACTGCTCATTTCCTTAGGAGGTGATGCAAAACAGAGCATCTTGGAATTCCCATTGGTGACTGAGTTAAACAAGTCTCTCCACAGAAAACAAAGATAATGGAGGTAAGATTAATTTTAATATGTGCATGGAACAGTATTTTCCTTACTAAGGAACCCACTCCCATGTTCTTATACACCTCAACAGAAGTCCCTCCATCCCTCCATGGGGTGTAAGTACAGTCATGGCCCTGTGCAAGTCAAGCATTCTAGAACAATCTGGCTCATGTGCAGAGCATTGCAAACATTCAGACAACCAAAACTTTACCAGAGACTCAAAAATTCTTTTAAAACAGAAAATGTCTTACTACAGATGTCTTAATTATTCTCAAGGAACTGTTATTTATGTTTTATTTATTTGCTTATTCGTATTTAAATACAAATCAAGTGACAACCTAGAGAAAGATACAAATATGTAGGGATTCATCTGATAGTTAAATACTATAAGCCAGTTGCTGTATTTTCAGCACTTAGGAGGCTGAGGCAGAAGACTTGACAGTTCAAGTCTGGAATGCATAGTGACATACTGTTTCAAAAAACAAGCAAAAACCAACCCAAAGAGGGCAAAGCAACAAATGACTTTCAAAATACAATTAAATATTATTTTACACATGAATTACCTCAAATGCACATTTCTTTCTGCTATTACATGTTGCTAGTTCTGTTCACTAAAACTTAGATAATTGCTTAAAATTTTTGCTTCTCTCAGTAAATAGATAGACTGAAGCGATTTTTTGTGTACTTTAAAATGAAACTACAAAAGCTTCCCTTTGGGTTTACCCTTTAGTTAGCATAAGCGATGCTCAGTGTTATGTGCTGAAGATGTGTGACTGGAAGCTAGAATCTGTGTGTGCTCCCATATTTGGAGAAAGTGACTAAGAGCTCAGAGTGAAAACATGTGATTTCTAAAACTTTAGCCCCACTGGCTTATAGGTGTCACACATCTATAATCCCAACACTTAGGAGGCTGTGGTAGGAGAATCTTGAATTCTAGCCCAGCCCGGGATGCACAGTCAGATTGTCTCAACAACAAGAAATCTTAGCGGCTGTCTTGACAGCTGAACTAAACTATCACAACAGGTCTTGGTTCAGTTTTTTTAAACTAGCCACAATTAAAATAACTCTTAGTCTTGGCTAGTTATGGTTCATGTAAGAACAATTATTATTTAGCAGACATGCTACAATGGTACCTTCTGGGTACCATCTAGTGTTAAACATGCAGATAAGAGTAACAAAATGAAGCCAAAGGCCCTAATGATCTTGTTTACATTATGTGGAATTTACAAATGTCGAAACATTCATGGATGTTTCATGTTTTTTACATGATGCTTAACATCGTAGAGATGGTCACTAATGAGCAAAAAGCCATTTTGATATTTAGTCATTCTGGGCAAACTGCATAATGATCTGAGGCTCAGCTTATTAGGGCCTGGGGATGCTCAGGAACGCTTGTGATGGTGACATCCATGGAGTTAAGACCATGGGCTAACAATGGGTGATCTGGACAGCCTAGTTGTATATTATGACAGAGGACAGGCTTTAGTGGAAAATAATGAACAAGTGCATATGTGAAGTGTGCGTAAGGTGATCTTTTATACTTAGTAAGCAGCTACACATGAAGATAAGGTCATCTTTGTGTACATGTCCATCTTGCTTTTTCACATACAACATTTCTAAAATTCCTATGACCTATGGCAGAAAAAAAAA
>CABHPR010151595.1:0-42915 GCA_902168415.1 Peromyscus melanophrys | reverse complement strand
GTGTGTGTGTGTGTGTGTGTGTGTGTGTGTGTGTGTGTGTGTGTGTGATGAATATTATATATACATTCCTAAATAGATAAATACAACTTGGTCCGTCTGTTAAGTGTTACTTTTGTTTATGTTTTCAGGTTTTGGACTACCAATTGGTGTGTTCTTCCTTGGGAAAGGCTATTTCTCCCAATCTCAGCATTCCTTTGTTGCCTGTAGATCCTTTTAAATGGCTGTGAAAAGTGTTGCTTACTTAGCCTCTTATAGGGTCTGGATAGATGGCTCAGTGGCTGTGGGCACTAGCTGATCTTCCAGAGGACCTGAATTCAGTTATCAGCACCCACATTAGGTACCTGTAACTCCAGCTCCAAAGCCCTCTTCTGGACTCTGAGGGTACCTGCACACAAATGAACAAACACCCAGAGAGACATGCACACATACACACAATAAAAGTAAGAAAAAATTGGCCTTACACACCATGTTTTTCTAAAACGACTCTATTTTCAGATTATTCATAACAATATTTGTACTTAGAATATCTACAAAAATTAACTTGAAAGAAGCTTCAGATTATATTGTTCTAAAAACCTGCTCACACATGCACCCACATGTGTACATACACACACACACACACACACACACACACACACACACACACACACACACACACACACACACATATACAGAGGGGGGGGATTTTCAAAGGAAGAAGAGTAAATGTTTCACCCTTAGAGCAGAAATTTTAAACTCCTAAGCTACGAGGGCAAGCAGGTAAAATCAAGATATTAAATGACCAAGGAAGGTACAAAATGTAGTTGGAATTAATGGTAGGGGCCACAGAGACTAGGCATACTGCCGGCTCAGCTCTTGTTCCCACTACAGAGCCAGGACTGTTAGCCTCTTAGTTTTCTTTTCACAAGAAGCAAAAAAAAATCTGAATTTCCAAATATTTCCAACTTTACACGTTAGTTTAACTTTTTAAAAATTACTGGGTGCACTTTCCCAAACACATATAATGTGTGGCCTCTCCAAATAATTGATATAGAATGAGGCACTTTATATCTGTGTTTACATATAAGTATTTTAAATAAACTACTTGTTTAGTTTAAAATTCAAAGAAAAAGTATGAAATTATATCAATATTGCTAGTCTATACTTTCTACTGTAGAACCAGTATGAATACGGTTAGTACTTTCAAGCGCTTTTTAGATGCGTATGCATCCTAGACAGGGTTTTCATTCCTCATTGAAAAGAGGAATTCAATTGAATTCTAGTCAATTCATGACATTTTTTATTTGAATATATTTCATACAGAGTAATTCAAGGATAAAAGACCTAGCACATGCACCCAATGCCAAAATTCATAAAATCCTGACTCTTGGCATACTTATCCCAATGTCCCTTAGGAAATTAAACATTGCACTGAATGGGAATTTTCTATGTGCCCTTTAACTTCTACTTCTTTTCCATGCCTCCAGAAGTATATATCTGTATGACTATCTAAAGGTGGTATTTCGTGTGTGTGTGTGTGTGTGTGTGTGTGTGTGTGTGTGTGTGTGTGTGTAAGACAGTACTGTTTACTAATATAAATTTTTCTGGGTTCATCCTACAAGCTGCTTGGGCCACACAGTAATTTGTTTTAGGATACAAGCTACAATGACACATATAACCTTCATATATTTTCTGTGACTATAGACACATTATTCTATTCTTGAAATTTTCATATATGTATACAGTGAAATATGATCATATCTACTTGCTAACTCCCTGTTCAGCACCCACATTTGTGTCTTTTTGTTTGTATAAGCCTTTATAATCCCTTTAACAAACTCTTATGTTAAGAAATTCTAGATGCATAGAAAACTAAAAAAAAATAAATAAATTTCATATACACCTTTTATCTATCTTTCTCAATAATAATGTGTGTACACATTATAAAATTGTCAGACCAGATTATCAGACATTAATAAAAATAATAAATGCTAAACCATAGATCTTTATTTCCTCAATCTGTGTTTCTGAATTTTTCTTTGCTTTTTTGTGAAAAAAAAATCTCAACACCTTGAGTGAGTCGTAGACAATTGTTTTGAAGAATGTCTTTCAATTTGCATTCATCCAATCACTTTATAAACATTTATTTATTGGGTGTTGATGTGTAAATACTTTTACACTTTTATATGCCACAGTGCATGCATGGAGATCACAGTGCAACCTGCAGGAGTTAATTCTCTCTCTCCACCAAGTGGGTTCCAGGGAACAATCTCAGGTCATTAACTAGGCAGAAACACTTTCACTCACTGAGATATCTTTCTAGCTCTCATTCAATGTTTTTTGCTTGGTTGGTTTTTGTTTTATTCTGTTTTGTGGGAGTTTTGTTTGTTTGTTTCTACAATTAGATTTTCTCCTAGTTTGTCATATCTTTTGATTCTTTTATCAGTAAGTTTTATGTAGTCACATTTACCAGTCTTTAAATAATGGATTTTAGAATTTGAGTCATATATAGAAAGTCTTTGTATAGTGTATAGAGAAATCCCCCTGTGTTTCCATCTCATACTTTTATGACTTATTCTTGCATGATGTATACTTTTGAATATCGCATGTGAAGTGGCTGCAATTTTATCTTCTTATGAATGGATGCCCAGGTGTCCAGCCCGCTCAATGAAAGATTTTTCAGTTTTCAGTCTACATTGTATGGGGTTTCTATTTTAGTTTCTGACCTGTTTGTATATTAATGTCCCAGAACCATGCTGTTCATTTTTGAAAACTTTATGATACATTTTACAGTCTGCAGGAGTAGGGTCCCCCAAGCTGATTTTCTTTGGCTGCTTCCCTGGCTATCACAGTTTGTTTTATTTGTACCAACTGAGTATCGATTTGTTTAACTTCATCAAGTAACTTGCTTGTATTTGATTAAAATTATAATTTAATCTTGGAAGAACCTTCATACATAATATTAAGTCACCATCCATTAATGTATCAAATACAAAGTGAAAAGAGACTTTCTCATCACCTAAATATAATTTGTACTTATAAGTAATATTCTAAAAATTTCCTTGGATATTTTATACATTTATTATATATATATATATATATATATATATATATTAATACCTTCTACCATAACTTTCAAAATGGGAAAGATAACGAAGAGCCGAGGAATGCCAAATTCAAGAAATTTAAATCCCATGGGTAGGCATTAACAGCAAAATGAATTCAATAATTTTGAGCTGATTACAGCTGCTAAGTAATACGAAATGTATAAATATGAATTTGGTATAATTGCCCTCTTCCATAACTTTGCAAATGGGATACATGACCAAAGTCAAAAGTGATTACAATTCTAGGTTAGCATAGGATCCTTGGCGTGATGAAGTAAGTAGAGGGAGGATGTGAGAGAGGTGAAATGGAAATGTTTGCTAAGTTCGTGCAGTGAATGTAAGAGGGCATGGAAAAACCCAAACACACACCAAACTGTGTGCTCATCACCATTCTTTACCTGCCTAATAAACACTGAGAAATGCCACACTGGGACACCGCGTGCTGCATTCATCTCTGACAATGACACCAGCAGGACATTTTCTGTTCTATAACAGGACACAGCATGGGCCTTTAACATTGTTGAATTGTACCTGGAAAAGCCTCCCCGCTGTTTTAACCACTGTACATAGCATATATAAATCTTCAACATGCTGAAGATGCAGTCTGTATCGTAAACTCTGTAATTAACATTGCACTCCTCGTGAAGCAGTGGTGTTTTCTTTTCTAAATTACCTTTTTTAGGCATCAATAAAATTGCTGAAAAATTCATTTTCACATAAAGACAGAGTTTCTATTATGGAAACTGCTGATTTACAATGAATCTACTCTACAGTACATTCCACTTCAGTGGAATATACATCCTGCTTTTTCTAAACCCATTCATGTATGTGAAAAGCTGTCTTTAAAACCATGATGCCACCAAAAAGGGAACATTTAATAAATATCTCTTGAATATAATTGCACCCATCTTCTGTAATTCTAATGTGGGGGTTTCATTCTGTTTTGGCAAGATTTATAGCCCAAGTTAACCACTGCTCAGAAATCTTCACCATCATCAAGCAAAGAAGTACAGTGTAACAGTATTCAAAATCATAGTTAACAGAAAAAGAACTTTTAAGTATATTTCAAAGTTGTGAGTTAAAAACACCATTTTATATTGACATGTTGTATACAGTATGCTTGGGACTATGGGAATATATTTATTAATGATATTTAGTAGGCGTTATCAATATCTTTAGGGATTATATGTGCCTTGTGCTTCATGGATATTGTTTTCAAGCATAATTCATATGTACACTCTATACTTTCACTTGCATAATGTCATAACTAAATTATAACTAAAAATGAGTAAAAACAAAGAACAAATTAATATATTACAGATTCATAACTAAAAAATAATTTCCAGATATATGTGCCATAATATACATATATACAGAAGATTTTTCTATATAAAAAGTAAAATTTTATCATAAAAAAGTACTGGATTTTTCTACTGCATTCTTTTTTTTTTTTAACAAAATAAGGGAAATCTACCTACACCTTGACCCATGTCTTGTGTTCGGCTACAATAAAATACCTGAGGATGAGGGCTAAAGAGACATCTCGGGGTGCAGATCACTCCTTCTTTTCTGGAGAACAAGGATGTGTTGCCCAACACCCATATAGTGGCTGTAACCAGCTGTAACACCAGGTCCAAGAGATCCAATGAAACGCAAATTTAATCTTTATCAATAGAAAATCAGGAGTCAGAAAATCAGATATCAGGGTAAATACCTGAAAGAACAGAGAAGCAGGGGAGCAGTCACAGTTGCTTACTACCTCTCTGTTCCTCCCACCAAAATGGCTATAGACCTCTCTCAGCCTTGTCTTACCACTTCCTCTCTCCTCTCACTATAGTCCTCCAAACCTCTATGGTCAGCTAGTGGGTGGCCTCACCCTCTGACTCCAAGCAAGCTTTATTTGTCAGAACACAACCAAAATATCAGACAACAGTCCAAAGCCCTTCACAGGCACCAGGCACACACATGAAAGGGGAAGGAAAAGAGGTGGGGAGGAAGGAGTAGGGGAGAGGGGGAAGGAAAAGTGAAAAACAGAAGAACCCGACAGAAACCCAAATCTCCATGACGCATCTGTTAGAAGGGCTTCAATCCACTGACCAGGGTGGCTTTAATTTCTCAGCCCTTCATAAAGTCCATGTGTGCTAATACTCACAGTAACCCTTAAGGCTCAGCACTCCGAGGGGACAAATTCAAACAATTACTATCTGCCACAGCAATGAATAGTAACATTTTACATTTCTTATGTAAACTATTTATGAATATGCATTTTTTTGTTCTCCACACTGTATACTCAGGTTTCTGTTCATCTACCTCTAACCCTATTCCTAGCCAATTAAGGACAAATCTTTCCTACTACTGATAACTTGCAGTGTTTCAATGAAGCAACAGGTTCATAAATATTGCAGAAAGAAGAAAAAAGGATTTGTGTGAAAATTCATCAACATCCCAGTATACACCATATTGCAGAATGTGCATTATTACTGGAGGCCTTTTTTTCAATTGGGATAATTCAAGATTCCAAATGCCTTCACACTTGAAAATTTTTCCTACAACATCTTTGTCAGACAATGCATAATTTTTCATTGTGGTCTTTCAAAGTTCTCCTTCTGTGAAAAACAGGACAAAAGCCTTAGTGATAGCACACACTGACTTTATGGGTCCATTATATTAGACATGTATTCAATTTTTCCTTAACTTTGTTTCTGTGGTAGCATAAGAACATCCTCTGTCACTTTTCTTTGCATGCTTCGAACTGTGAACTTTACCCTGCATATATATATATATATATATATATATATATATATATATGCATATGTGTGTATATATATATATGTATATATATATATATATATATCTTGCATTTACTGTTGCATGAATATTCTTCATAGTTTTGATGTTCCACCAATCACCAAGAGGCAAAATTTTAGAGTTTATTTTTCATTCCTCAGGGTTGACTCTGTTGTTTTGAGTACACATAGGCTGTCAGACTGAAGTAATTAAACTTCTCTTCCTTGTGTTTGTAATCAGCATCTGTCATTTTTTACAAACATTTTCACATGATAATGTGCAGCACTGTCAGACTGGGCATAGTACCAGTGACAGAAGGTAGCATTCTTGAATCACTGGAACTCAGTAAGGAACATGGCAAGCAGTGAGTTCCTTTTAAACTGGAAATCTTCTGTGCCATTTTTATGTAATTCATATAGCTGTCAAAACACTGATAATAATTATGTACTTATTTCAAACATAATTATCATTCATGTTTTATGTAGTTACGTGTATGAACTTTATATATACCTGTATATACACATGCATGGATGTATATTTTATGTATATATAATACATATCATGCATCATAAAGGGAACATGAACCATAACAACTATTTAAATCAAGTTTAATAAACTATTTAAGAACATATTTTATATTTTTCTGAACCTACTAGAAAATTGAACATGTAGTTGTTATTTATATGATAAGAGAAAATACTACATTAAAATGTTAAAATGTGTTTACATTATGTTATATTTTAGAGTTAGGTCATTCACTACAGTTTTCCAAGTTTCCTGATTTGGAGTTGGACAAAATAGAGGGATTTGGGAAGGTTAATTATTTTAATCACTGGCATCATTAAGAATCATCAATATGATGAATTTTTAAAATATAGGCACACTTCAGTTAGTATTTTTATAGAATTCATTAATAAAGCATCTCCCCATATTATTGTTAATAAACATCCTAACACTCATTTGACTGCCATTGGATACGAACAGAATATAAAGCAGATGAGATAACATTCTGAGACACAGAATACTGCATAGAGTACAATCATACTCATCACTTCTGTATATTGGTGATGCTATATATTTCCTAGTTTTCATTATAAATAAATTAATATATAGTGAATTATAAGTCACAGATTTCAAAGAAATTTATTAAGATCAGATTTACAATTATGCCTCTTTTTATTTTCCTCTCAGCCAAAATTCTAAAAGTTTAACAGCAAAACAACCTTCCTTGTGTCTTTTCAGTACACTTTATTTTCAATGTTTTATTATAAAATTCAGCAAGTGATAACTTTCTTATTTTTTTGCTAATTATTTTCTTGCTGTGAAATATTCACAAGTGAAAACTTATTATAAATTGTGTAATATCCACAATATGATATGAAGTGAAAAAATACACAAAATTTCTAAGTCCTTTTTAGCTCAGAGATTCCATGACATTTCCATTTAATAACATTAGTTGACAAGATATAGAGCCAATTATCGGTATGGTGTTTGGCTACAAAGACTTTCTGTCATAAAAGAGATACAAAATACATAATAAACATGAATGTCAGAGTAGACCAGTGAAAATCAATGATCTTCAAAGTAAATGAACTGATTTATTCTGTAAAGTAGCATCTGACCACAAGAGTTTTAGTAGCAGACCTTTGGTGGGTGGCCCAAGCTGTCATTTTCTTTTAGAATCCCTTTTAGCTTATAAAGATCCATAATTCCACAATGTCCAAGAATTTTTATCATTATGAATAAGGGCTTTAGATTTTACTAATAATTTAGAAGATGGTGTGATTATAATCAACTGATGTCTAAAGAGAAGCTTCCTATATGAAACCCAGATTTAACACTGTCTTATGAAGATGATCAAGTACTTCCTAGACAAATGAAGGTCATGAATTATTTCTAGAATAGAGACACATAAATACATCCACTGTTCCTCAGATTACTTATGGTCTAAGCAAAAAGAGATCAGAATTTTAAGTTACCTCAAAAACATCTCATGATTTTTAGTATGTTGAAGTTTTAAACTATGATCCAACATAATACAAAGCATAATTCTAAGTGCTTAGAGTGGTATTGAAAATATAGCAGAGATTAAGAATAGAAAGTATCAATCTCTGATGCTTTTGCATGACCTGCATGGCATATCTGTTGACTTACAGTTTGTGGAAATGAAAATTCAGAGAGCAAGATCCATTTGTCCTTATTGTCTTTGAGCTACAACAACCACACCAAGTAGTTGCAACAGAGACTTTATGGCCCAAAATAGCCAAAATATTTACTGCCTGGCCTTTTACATACAGAAAGTTTACTAACCCTTAGCCTAACTCACAAATCTAACTTAAGAAAAGAATAAATGAGTAATGACGGCAAAAGTGGAAGTATAAAGGATTACATTCTATGACATACAATCATCATAAATATAGTAAGTCTGTAGCATATGAATTAGATGTGAAAGTGGTATTTGTGACCTGCTGTCCTTTGTTCTGAATTCTGATTTGTCTGCCTTTCTCTATTCTTCATTCCAATCCAGTACATACTATTCTAAGAAACAGCTTTCCCACCAATGTCTCAAACCCAACTCTCTATCCTAAATTCTTGGCTTCTTGGTAAAATTAGTTATGATACAGTTTCAAAGTTTTCCATTCCCTACAACATTGGGAATTTCCTAAATCTGAAGTTCCCTTTGTGATGAATCATAGTAATAATAAGCTGTGAATAATTTGTTTGCTGTAGTATAGCAATGTGGTAGCCAGGGTCTAAACTGTTCCAACCACTTGAGAAAATATAACCCAAATATGAGAGTACCCAGAGGGATAGATACACTAGCTGCAGCTGTCTTCAAAACAATTGAGAGATATAATTTTGGTTTTATAAGGTAAGTAAATATGACTAATACAACTTAGTCCATTGCGTAAGATCCTACTTTATGCTCCCAAGCACTCTCCAGGGGTGCCTAGAGGTGGAATCCTGCCAGACCTTTAGGACATTAAGAAACTTTACTCATAACTTATTTTCTATCCTCATATGCTCTGGCTTCCACCAAAAGCCTTTGCCACTAGTTGAGAATTCAGATGGGATTTCTTCTGTCCATGTGTGGGACTTGATTTGGCACAGGAACTGAAGGAGCTAGGTTAAGAGGCAGATGTGGCTCCCCAGTTTTGGATTCTATGGCTGGAATATGGCAAGTAACTGGAAAGCAGGGGCCACTAAAGTAATGCCAAAACAATCAATTCCTTACTCAATGTCCTAAGTGTATTGGGTCCAATAAATCACAAATATCAACAAAAAGACTCCAAGAGAGAATGTGACCTGTTTGACAGAGTATGGGTGGGTACCATACTAATATCTAGCCTAATCAAGCACTAAAAGCTATCATTCATTATCTATTGAAAGTATAATAGAACCGTTACCAACCACTAAAGTGAACCATGATTCCATAAGGACCTACAGTCAATCTCTCTGTATTTACCAGTGCATCACAATTTAAACCATGAATGAAATTACAGTGGGCTTTAATAACCACATGCTCTTCTATATAAGTTTTAGACTATGTTCACTTATTCCATTTTCTTTCTTATTTGATACCTAGTTTGAAGTATCTTCAAAGAACAGCTAGGAAGCTTACCAATAAAACTGGTACAAAATGATGCATAATCCTTTTAATATCCATTTAAGCACACTACATGTATATATCCTTTAGATATAATTTTATAGCTTAAAATTACATTGTAAAATATTTCAGTAATATATTCTGTCAGTATTACATTTTATATGATCATTCAAAGGGTACACAATAATCTAGAACATTTATTACTCATGTTTTCCAAGGTTTGCTGTATCAACAATATTATGAAAACAATCAATCATTATTGCTTTAGGCTAAATATCTAAAAATATGAATTTTCTATTATGATTCATGTGAAGTATTCCTTACATTTAGACATAATAATCTAGTAAATTATACTACACAATTATCTCTTAGTAAGATTGTGCCATCCTTTTCAAAGCACATCCATGAAAGGCAGACATTGGAAGGTACAGACAACCACCATTACCATGGACGTATACTAAAATAACACACCCAAGTCAAATTTTCTCTGGCTTAAAATGGTGAGATCTACTTTCAACCAGAGAAAAATCAACTGCAATGCAATACTGGACAAAATATCTCCGGTGTTCACCTGACACAGACTGAGAGCAGGAGGGAAGGTGACAGAAAGAGGCAGCCTTCAGCCTCCCTCCTCACGTTTGCTTGGTCAGCCTCCCCTTACTTCCTTATATCTTTCCCGCAAAGATCACATTGGCCAGTGTCCTGGGTTCCTCCCATTGCTCATGGAGACCTGAACCCAAAGTAGAGTCAGCATTTTTTATCTGTCCATGGCCTTTTAAACCCCAATTGGAGTCTGAATAGAAACAGACATAAGGTATTTGTTTCTTCTTTTGGGAATCCTGGAGAGAGACCCTGTGATCTCAAACATGTTCAGCAAGCACTGGCACACTGAGTAGTAGACACAGCCATTGTTTACTTTGAGACATGGTCTCACTAAAATTCTTTGTCAGTCCTTGAACTTGCAATCCTCTTCCTTCAGTAGCTGGGATTATAAGCCTGTGCCACCAGGCTCAGACCTAAGCCAATATCTTGACCTTGGAGGTAACTGGTATGTGTTTCTTCTTTGACTAGGGCTAAGTGTGAGAGGGTATATTAACTGACTTAAAAGTCTCTTCCCTTTACAGTTTGAATTTCTGTGATTGTTTCAAAAAGGAATGAGAAAAAACTCAAAGCATACAACACATTGCATTGTGGGGAGCCATGCGGCCTAATTTCGGATCAGCCTGAGAATGGGGGAAACATGCTTATTTTTGAGGTATAAATAAATATGGCTCGAGATATCCAGGGCAGGTCACTTGTATGAATTTCATCTGGTGGCTGGACAATTCTTCTTCTGCCCATGCCCCTTCTCAGTTGCAGGACCTGAACCTAGGCAGTGATAGGATCACAGCATTGCATTGTCCTACAAATTATCTGAATTATTTTCTCTTGTATCAGATTTTTCTAGTAAAATTAGAAATGATTAAAACTCTAGCATGCAAACTTTTTAAAGTTTCATAAATGTTGAAGACTGAATTTCCTCCACAATCAAACACAGCTAAATAATGTGAACTGAAATCATAAGCCTTCACTTTGAAAAGATAATTCACTTAGGTTTTCTGAGTTCTTCCATATTATTTATGCTACCTTCAAAAGCTTTAAAATATGACAAATTAATACTGCATAGTATACCAGTTAAGTTACTATGAAAATTCTCAAACTCAAAATTGACAAAGGTTACATACAGAGGTAGAGATGTTGTACATAAAGACATGCTGGGTAGGGTTTTATTTTTTCTTTTATTTTTTGAGATTATGATATAATTACATCATTCTCTCCTTTGTTTTCCTCTCTCCTAGCCCTGCCATATGCCCCTCACTGCTCTCTTTTGAATTCATTTCCTATTTTCACCAATTGTTGTTACATATATATATATGTATGTATATGCATCTCTAAATACAACCTGCCCAGTTCATGTAATATTATATGCATACATGTTTTAATTTCATTTTAATTCAATTTTAGATTAATGCTACATTAAAAAAGCACTTATGTTACTTACATTTCAGTTTTGTGTTATAAAATATGAGACAATACTTTTCTCTCTTTTATCTTCTTTTAATTGAATATAGATTCTTTTTAAATTTTATTCTCATTCAATATATCCTGATTATAGATTCTCCTCACTCTACCTTTCCCAGTTCCTCTCTACCTCTCCTTACCTCCAGATCCACTTCCTTTCTGCCTAATATTAGAAAAGAACAGGCTTATAAGAGAGAACAACAAAATATGACAAAATAAAATATAGTAAGATAAAGCAAACACTATCATATTAAAGTTGGATGCCACAAACCAACAGAAGGAAGAGTTCCAAGAGCAGGCAATAGAGTCAGCAACCCATCATTCTCACAGTCAGGTGTCCCATAAAAATACTAAGCTAATAGCTATAATATATATTCAGAGGACCTGGTACAGACCTGGGTAGGCCCTGTGCTTGCTGATGCAGTCTCTGTGAGCTCATATGTGCTTTGCTTAGTTGATTAAGAAGGCCTTGTTCTGGTGTCCTCCATCCCCTCTGGCTCTTACAATCTTTCCCCTGCTCTTCCTTGGTATTTATAGGTTTGTGAAGATGAAATGAAATGAGATTAAAGCACTTTGAAAGTAAATACTACATAAGCAACTAAGAATCCAGGATGTGCAGGCTTTTGAGAAACAAAAGCTATGTTTTCTCAAAAATAAATGTCCAAATCCTGAATGAAGGAAATTTTGACTAAGGATCTTATAACTAACCCCCACCCCAATTAATCACAACATAATGAATACATAAAACAAAGACTAGGTGACTTGAAAAAGTTTATCACTTAAGAATTTATTCTTAACACATCTTTATTCCATTTAAAAGTTTCCCCTGAAAATTTGGTTAATTAATACCAAAGATAAAAAACAAAAATGATAATCTCATAGAATGACTAAATTATTGAAAGATTTAAATGTGCAAATGAACAGCTATGGAATTTATAGGTACAAAACAATAAATTCTAGGAATCTTGACAAGTTTAGCTATCAACATAAATTAGAAAACTAAGGGATAGAGATCACAGACATGTATTAATTTTGTGAGTAAATCAATAAATAGCTAAATATGCTTGTTTATAAGATAAAAATTTCTGCTCTTAGGTATGCATGTAGCAAAGAAAGTGGCAGGTCTGTCACTACATTCATACATACAAATAACTCATAATTACTCTTGATATTTTTCAATAAATACCATTGAATTTTTCTGATATCACAAGTATTCTTACAAAATAAGAGCTATTTTCTGAGAACCTATTAGTTCAATGTTTCCTTGAAATTTACTTTATTTTTTCCTGTAAAACAAAATTTTAAATGATTATTGGAAAATATCAACTTTAAATGTGCTTTAAATCTATAGAGATTATAATAATTATAATGTATCTAACCACCTTCTCTAGTAAATTTCTTTTCTTAGGTCCAGGTCTACCTAGATGTAGAAATATAATTGTGTGGCTGATGAGCTATAAATAGAAAACTGCTAGAGTCAAGAATTCTCCAGGAAACTTTTGTGCTCTTGAGGACAAAAATACAAGCCCATTGCAGGATCCCATTTTCATTTGCTTCATACCTAGAATGTAGACATCTGGATCTAACGCAGCCATTTTGCCACCGTGGGATCCAAATTGGGTATTGTGAAAATAACACAACAAACAAATATGGATCATTGGATTCTATCACTGAGTTTCAACACTTTGCCTAAGGGGAGAACTTATCTATACTATTGTTGGTTTACAGCTAAACCACTGTTGATTTAATACTAGGTAACTTGTTACTGAAAGTGTTCATACTTTACACATTATCTGGACACATAGAACAAGAAATGTGCACACAGAAACTGATGTGCATGAGATACCATTAATTATATATTGTATCTGGGTAATGAAATTCTGAGTGTATGTTTCTGTTTTTGTACTTTGGAATATTGCTTGATTTTTTTCATAACCAGAATACATTAGGCTTTCAAAGAAAAGGATGATAGATAATTCTTCTAAAATTTTAAGTGACTTTGATGTTGGATAAAAGCATTAATTCAGAACACAAAGATTTATTCTAAATGTTTGGTGGAAGATGATTTGAGAGTGAATCTTGTAAACGCTATTTTGTTGTGAGAAAATTCCAAGGCAGTTTTGGGCTGCAAAGATTTGCTCATGCTTAGTCTGATTCACTGAGTGAAATAAGTGTTGTGTTAGTTTTTCAATGAACATTGTTGTTTCTTCACATATAGTACCTATCATTTTCAATTTTAATTTGAAATTGTGATAATATAGCATAGTGTTTCATTCATTTTTATACCTTATGTTAGACAGTTAATAATTTAGTTACAGATATGAACATGTTTATGTGTTTTATATGGATTAATATGCTAAAATATATTCATGGCATAATACCCCAGACAAATTTTGCTTTATTCAAAAATACTTTAATAGTGTAATAAGTGATCATTTATTTAAATAATAACTGACTATGTATTACTTATCACAGTTACATAGATATGCATTTCCTAATCTACAGTATAACTTTTCATATGTCAATATATTACTTTTTATAGTTCAATAGAGTTGTCACTCTTCATTAGAATAAATCACGAAGGCCTTCTACTATATGCCATAATACATTAAACTGAGTATTTTTAGAGTCATAATTCAATTAACCTCAGACACTTGAACAGTTCATGCTGTTTTTCGGTTGGTTAATGTTTTTACCTTGTAATTAAATTTATTATATGCTACTCCATGTTTCAACAGTTTAAAACTATCATGTAAAGCAGATTGTAAAGGAGCAGTAGCTTGCAAAGTATAACAATGCAAAGTCATGTGCTTTGAGTGGAAGGGTTTGTATTCTCTGAGTATCCACTAGCACATCAGTCAGTTAGGTCCGTGCCTATGTTCTGTTTCAGGAATTAAGTGAAACATGGAAGATTTGTTTTATTAGTGTTCTTGCTCAATTGTAGTTACTCCCAAACTAAACAGATATCTTAAACTACTTAAAATATGTGAGATTTTTATTTATTTCTCCTAATATGCTGTCTCATGAGATTCTTGGTCTGTTTCTTTTTTTTCTCATTTTTCTTCCCTTGTTTCAAAGATGTTTCATAGAATTCCTTCCAAAACAAGAAAATGATAATGAAAAAAGTCAGTAGGATTATAGAAGTAAAGGAAGCCTCTGCTGGATAGCACACATCTGGTTCAGCAGTGATCTTTTTGAAGAGAAGACCTGGAGTCTAGACATTGCTGTAAGTCCTTCCTTGTTTCTGTGTCTAGAAAGAACAAAGTAATAGAAACAAAAAGTAAGTAAGATGGAACAATTATTCTGAACACATGAAGTAAGGGAGATGACATTTCCCTAAATGAAAAACAAGGCAGAGTAACATATTTTTTCTCATTGTTCTAAAATGAGTGAACATTGTGAAGAGTTCATTTTTAAATCAACAATCTGAAGATCAGAATGTGATATATTTATTACCTGATGTTAGTATCTAGCTAGACTGTGTAAAGTAAAGGGTAATAGATTTTGGAGCAAATGCATGATTATACAGTATCCTTGGTTGAGCAGCCAAGCAAAGTACAAAAGAAACCAATTATACCCCATGCTGTGAAATTGCTTTAAATTTCTACTCTGAATCCCTGTTGGTTAAACTCTTGATTAACTGCTCAAAATATGTTATTTCAAGACTGGGAGAGCTCCTGGGGTCATTAAATCCCTGCGGCATACCTTTGTAGGCAAAATATCATATCATGTATCTGCTGAGGGCAGAAGGTTAGTGAGGAGAATAAAGGAGAGCTCTCCATCACCATGCTGGCCTGTGTGCCTCTGCGCCATTCCACTGCAAATGTTTCCAAGAAATATCAAGTAAGCACTGAAGATTAGTTATTAAATAAATGGAAGGGAAAGACACCTTCTAAATCACTAGAATGCTCAGGAATAAACACTCAATGAGGCCATGAATGTAAATCAGGGAGATGGGCTCGGGAACTATCCAAGGTACTAACCAGTCCCTGTTTAAAACCCGCTCTTCTGATTGTTTGTTCTTGGGAAAGAGGAAAAGAACTAGTAGAGAAAGGGGAAAGATGTTCTTCTGTCTTTTTAATGAAACTTCGGGATAAAATGTTTCTGAAAGAAGCATAGATTACAGGTAGGCTGATATCATCATTTCAACTTCACCAGATTCCAAAGCAACAAAGCAAGCTTGAAGGGTATGAAATTCACAAAAATCTATTTTTACCTGTTTCCTGAGAGCCACTTGCATTGTGTGCAGCTCTGTCAATCTCACTGTGTTCAAAATACCATACCTCAAGAACAATGAAATTTACACACACCAAAAAAGCCCCTGTGACTATTTATTTCCAATCAAAAAGTTTCTTATTCTGTGTAATGAGCCCCCAAGTAAAATTGGAAGGGGATGACTAGTATAAAACTAGGCATATTGAATAGAGAATAAGTCTATATGATTAGCGTGGTGGCCAGGATGGTCTCTTCATTTTGTTTCCCTGTGGGTTTTGGGCTTATGAGAGATTTTTATAAGCCACATGCACATTTACTCCTCTCCAGATCACCACATTTCTTCTTTCTGTAGGATGCCATCCAAAACAGACCCTAACTCACTTACAATAATCAAATCAAAGAACTCAATGGCAAATAAATATATTGAAGTTAAGTTGATTTTGCGGTCTTCTATAGGCCATATGCTTTCTTATTAAAATGATGCTTAATTATGTAGATTCAGAATAAATGAGCTAGCAAATTCTCCTTAAATGTAAATTAATTTGTATAATGGTGACAATTTGATTTTAGCAGCATTGAAAGAGAATTTAAGCTTTCAAATGTGAGTGTTTGGTTATTTGGACTAGTTATAGGAGCCAATCAGAAGGCAGTATGGATTTCTATGTCGTAATCAAAGCCATTCAGAATAATTTAAAATGAGTTTATTCAAATAGAAACATAGTGAAGTTATAAGACAATGTCTTAGACCACATTGTTATGTTCATTATCTGTGTTTCATCTGCCGATTAATATAATTAATACAATAAGAAATAGCCCCTTTAATAGATGTCTTTAGAATTATGTTCTACTCCTTGGAGTCATGGTTATTTTAGAGTTACAGCCTCTTAAAATCCCAGGTACAGCTGTATACTCTTCATAGCAATAAGGAAAATTAATTTGATTTCCAAATATTATGAATCTGAATATAAAATAAATTGTATAAGATGAATTTGATTTAAAATCAGCCTAAGCATGTGAATCGCTTTCTTTCATAAAGAAAAATCTTTTTTTTTTTTTTTTTTTTTTTTTTTTAGTTTTTCGAGACAGGGTTTCTCTGTGTAGCTTTGCGCCTTTCTTGGATCTCACTCTGTAGACCAGGCTGGCCTCGAACTCACAAAGATCAACCTGCCTCTGCCTCCTGAGTGCTGGGATTAAAGGCATGCTCCACCACCTTAGAAGGATTCAATTTAGATGTTTTGAGGATGTGTGTGTCTCAATATTCAGAAATAAATAAGAACACATATATTTACTGAAACCATACTTTAGCCTCTCATCTAGTTCTGTGTAATTTTAACTCAGCAATTACACTCTATTCCCCATACTGTGAGAATAAGTGTCTCTTGTTAGAATGGACAGCTTATTGTAGCTTAATTTAATTAGCCATTTAAATTAGCTGGCCAACTCCCATATCATGCTATCTGACTAATATGACTTCCTGAGTAGCGTCCTCTTTTTATTGTGTTAAAACTGTACCTTGTGGATGTTAGGCAGGCACTCTACCATGGAACTGGATCTTCAGCCTACAAATAAAATTTCAGAAGAGAGGATCCATGCAGCACAGCCAGCCTATGTCAGCTGGTTCAGATTCGTCAGTCTCAAGAATGGCCTTTGCTTGGGAAGCAGACAGAGCTGCAGATAGAGCAGAGCCTCTGTCCTGTGGAAACAGAGAGAATGCACGGTAAATACATTTTTGTGTTTTTATTCATTTCTAAATTTTAAGATACACATGTCCTCAGAATATCTCAAGTAATAATTTTGTAATTTTTTTAAATCAGTTTTGACAGCCCAGCTGCAGAAGCCATGCCAACCCCTTCTGACCTCACTGGTTGTAAATGAGTCACTAAAGTGAACCCAGATTCTTTTTTTTCTGTTTTTCTCCATAGTATTTATTTTCTTACTATTTAGTTATTTATTATGTGCCTTCCTGCCCTAAAATATAAGCTCTTATGTGATCAGGAATTTTGTGTTATTGTTCATCCATTGACACGTTCTCAGCACTAAGCATTACCCTGACACATACTGGCACAAATTTCTTTCCCATATGGGTTAATGAATATGCATGTTTTCATATTTCCAATAAAAAGCACAATGAAACCAGAGTTGTCATAAAACACAGAGATGCTGAATGTCAAAAGCAAAAAAAAATCATACTCAAAACCTGTGAACAAAGTATATTTTCTAAGATATGCAATCTATTATCCCTGGTACAAAATGCATCCCATGCTTCTGCACTTGATAAACTTTAAGTGTCTTAACTCTCTCAAACCATTCATATTTAATATGGTAAACATATTAACATCTCCTTGACATTCAAAACCAAACTTTACTCATTCCGTTCTCTTTCCCCAACTTAATGACAAAGTAGTTGTCAGCCCTCCTATGAAGCTAGTTTTCCCAAAACAAATCTGTGGTCAGCTCTCTCATCTTACTGTAGACTCAGTTTCTTAATATGTAAGTGCTCCAAGTCTACAGAGAAGAATGCCTACTCTCTGGTCAGATCACCACATGGCAAGAGGAAACGATGAGCATCAATCATGTTGCTGAAATCACACAAAAAGAGTTACTGGAAAGATGAAAGCTGAAATTTGTTCTTTTTCTGTTATGAAATGTTTCTTTCACAATACCACTTGCCTCTCAGATTCACAATTTCAGCCCTACCTCACACTCGTCCTGTACAGATGGCTCTTCTCTTAAAAACCCCTGAGAGATACAATTTGTAATCTCTCTCAGTAGCCTGCCCAATTATTTATCAAGTAAAATTCACACTGCAATGCAGTGTAATTTCATTCCATGGGGAGAGCACTTTCTTTGTCTAGTTTTAAAGTTCTATTAAAAAAATAATAATTTATGATAAATTCACAAGTACAATTTGCGCTTGTGCCTTGGCCAGTAGGATGGTGGGGCTTGGAGCATGCACTCAGTCCTTGGATCCAGGCCCCAGTTTAATGACAGTCTGAGTCCTCACACTCAGGCCTCGCCCAGCTAGGCTGCCAAGTGTTTGTCATAGTCATGCACATCAGTCAGTCAGTCACAGGAACGGAATGTGAAATGGTTCCGAGGGCAGCAGACCCTAAGGCAAAGGGTATTCAGCTCAAAAATGCAGAGTCCTGAAAATGTAATCTCTACATGATCCGGTGAAATAGTAAAGCCTGGACATCATCTGATCATTAAATCATCAAATTTTGTTTTTACATTTCCTCAAAGATTTTAATAAGTCCATTTGCATTCAGCTCTAATGACATTTATAAAGCATTTTCTGTAGGTGAGGAGTCATCCAGTTGTTCTATTATGTGGTATAGGAAGCATAAGCAGAGGCTTGGGGAGCTGACAGTTTGAAGGTGAGTAAGGAAAAATATGTTTGACCTAAGTTAAACATATAGAATGTGCACATATATCAAACCATTACATGACAGTACACTACTATGTACAATTCTGTGTTTCATATGCTAGTTGCAAAATAAGTTTAATTAAGTTTCGTTTCCACCCTTCACAAAGCAAAATGATGTTTTATGCACCTCACCCATAGTGTGTAAGAATTTGCAAATTTCTTCACAAAGTTGAAATTATCACATCTGAGATGGAAAGGGAGGTACAGCCTCACTCAGTTTCGTGCAAGTTAAATAAAAGCACTTACTGGAAAAAAATCACTATGCATGGTGAAAAATGCAGGAAGTTTTCAATAAATATTCTATCCTGTCTCACATAAAAATTAAAATTTTAAATTCAGTAGGTACCTTAGTAATCGAAAAAAGCCTGACTTAATTATTTACCATAAAGATCTCCATACTGCTACAAAAGACAGCAACTCATTATTGTATGAGTCTGAGCAGTACTCCATTGCACATACATACCACATTTTTATGTACTTGTCAGTTAATAGACACAAGTTGCTTCCATTTTTTGTCTGTTATGATAGTGTCTGGCATCATGATTTCATATTCTTCAATAATACATCTAATAAAGGCATATTACTGCTTCACACACCAGTTCCAAATTAGTCAGGTACAGAAAAACAAGTACCACATTACCTCACTCATTTACGGAATCTAACAAGTCTGGCCCCATGGAAGCTGAGAGTACAGTTGTGGTTATGAGTCTGTGGAGGGGGGTTGATGGAAAGATTTCATCAATGGACTAAGTTGCAGTTAGACAGGAGTAAGAAGTTCAGGTGTGCTGTCACGTAGTAACTGAGATGATAATATATTTAATCTGAGGCAAAAGCTATGTCGTATGTGGACATGTAACCAAGCTTCCTTCTAAATATTTATGTTTATTCCACAAATTAGTGGTGTGGCTCTCAACCTTCATCACAGAAGCTGCTTTTTCAGTGGGGGGCAGTTAATGCAGAGACCCACGAGTGGATAAAGTGTGGAGAACAAGAGACGGTTGAAAGTTTAGCCCATCATGAAACATCTAAACCACCCAATGGCTAAAAAAAAAAAAAAAAAAAAAAAAAAAAAAAAAAAAAAAAAAAAAAAAGCCAGGAAGAAGTGATGGAACATTGCAGTAGCCAGAGGATGGGTATGATGAAATGTCACTTTCAGGATAAGACATCGTCACTGCAATCATGAAAACAGTAAGTGCGGTGATCTGCACACGACTACACAAAAAGAGGCATGAAAGTCAGAGGGGCCTATCTGGGAACACCTAGAAATGGGAGGAGTCAGGAGTAAGGTGAGTGAAAGGAATATAGGGAGTAAGTAAGTCATAATACATTGTATACATGCATGACATTGTCAAAAAAAATGAGAAACATTATATAATGAATACAGTAACCAACCAATAAATATATACACGGGCAGACAAGTAGAAATTGCCTAACCAGTTGACTGAGTTTTAAAGTTACTCTCCAGCTCCGGTGTGATTCTGTTTCCCTTATTCACCGTTAATACTTCAGCCTCTCAAGCACAGGCTTAAGATCCATCCCCTAAGGAATGAGAAATTATCTTCTAAATAAAAGTAGACTCCAGAGCTAGCTAAATTCCATCCCTAAAACCGAGCATTTGTTTGCTTTTGTCAGGCCATTTTGCTTTCCTTTTGAGATGGGTTTCATTCCAGTCTTTTTGGCTAAAGACTGAGGTTTAGTTTTAAGTTCCTTGAGTTAGTATCCAAGAACATACTACTATGCTTTCACAAGTATGTTACATACATCTAAGTAGCCATTAACCTGGATTGGGTCTTCAATTTACAGATATCATCGTGGATCAGTCTGAGGCTTCTCTGTGATGGTAAGTGTTACATTTTTGTTTTTCACTCCCTTCTTTCTATGTCAGTCCCAATCACCTAGAACGACTTGTTTGTATGTTTCTGATATTTCACTGTTGGTGTTCAAAAAGTCACTGGCTATGCCCATACAAAAAATGATGTTGCCAATAGGCAATTGAATAACAATGTGTTCGTTTACATTATGTTCAACATCCGTAACCTAAAAGCATAGAGAGTTCTCTAAGCAAAATGGCGTTTAGGCTCAGCAAAGACTATAGAATGCAGCCAATGGTTATGGTTTTACATTTCAACTCCTTTTTCCATAAACACATCTAAGCATTACAATGCTCAACCTGAAGCTCACTGGTGCCTCAGACTACAGAATCACTTTATATCTAGTGTCAATCAAATCTGTAAGCTGTTTGCACGTACAGAAATAAAACACATTTCAACACCTAAAGTATACTTCTTGACATGTCAAAATAAAATTAATCACCAGAACAATTTAATCTGAAAGTAAATGAAGGTAGTTATAACCCAATTTTAAGAGAGCAAATTTTGAAAACACATATTCAAGTTGGTGGAACACTTAGTCTATACTCAAGGAAATAGATGGAAACACACTCAGTCTTTAAATTATTCTGTTGAAATAAAGCTGGACATCAACAGTAACTGGACTATTTCAGAAAAATAATGGTTTTTGTTTTATAGTTGCCTGAATTCAACTCCTCTTATGCTATGAATACATTGACTACTATTGGCCTGATGTTTTCCACTACACCATGATCCAGCTGACCTAACCAGCCCAGGGCAGTGACTGTCAAATACACTTACTATGAAAGTGTGGAAAATATTGTTCTGAGGTGAGACGTGGTTATCTTTTTTGAAAACAGGTTCTTCTCTTGTAGACTATATCCTAACTACAGTTTCCCCTCCCTCTACTCCTCCTAGCTCTCCCCACCTTTCTTCTTCCCTAGATCCATTCCCCAACTAAAATTTATAAGACAGCTTCTAAGCAAAGTTTAGAGGTCCCATAGAAACACAATCTCAAGGCGCAGCATTGTCTTTGTTGATTATTAACCCAAATTATGACTATTAGGAATAACCAAATGAAAACTGTGTTGCAGAGACCAGTGGGGGAAATGCTTTCAACAGAGAGTGAATGGTTTTCTGTTGACTATTCCCAGCAAGTGCAGGGAAATGGAGATAGAGAAGTAGCTTTGGATTTGGCAATATGGAAAGCAGGTGTTTGTAAAGTAGCTCTTCTAGAGGGGGATGGAGATGCACACCAAACCTCTGTAAAGTGGAGACTGGATATGTAAGGAAGTCCTGAGGAAACGGAATCTTTGCTCTTTGTTTTACTCTACTAAGGAAAAGGTTGAAGTGCGATGGAATATGGCAGCAGGCTTGACAGAGGAGGCTCTTGGCTTTTACTGGTGCATACTGAGTTTTATTTGCATCATTCAAGAACAGTCTTACAAGAAGAGAAAAGAGAATCAATGTAAACTTGTGAAAGGTTCATTAGTGGGATCTGTTTTTCACATGAAGACCATACACGGTAGAAACAAAGCAAAAAGAACAGAAATGAGTGCTAAGCAGCACTTTTCATTCTTTGGTGAAAGAATTTCCTGCTGCTCTGTGGATTCTGAGATTCTCTTTCATAGTCTACCCATTTATTACCTTGGTCCAGAAACAGTTCTTCTGTTAGTGGGGAACATCATCCCTGTGCATCCCTCTCTTTGTGGAAGTAGCCTTGCCAATTTTTTAATCCACTTTTTCTAAATCTGGCTGTCAAGGTCAGCGCCAAATGCTTAGACTTGAGTCATCCATCAACTGTGAGCCCCTTTCTGCTAAAATGCAGCTCAAAACTTTTTGACTTACTTTGAGTGTTTGTCTTTTATTTACTTAAAGGGCATCTGCCTTTGGAATGTGCCTTAGCCCTTGGTCTCTACATATGTACTGAAAAAACCACCTTTCTACTGTGTGGACACCTCTGTTTGAGCAGCCCCTCCCTAAGAGCCACCGTGAATGACATTACAGGGTCTCTTAACCACGTGTTTTAAATACAAAGATGCGAGAAAATTTTGCAAAGTCACTAAATTGTACAGATTTAGAAGCATAATCAATTGAAAAAAATGCAATAAAGTAACTATGGAGAAAATAACTAGGGATTTGACATAAAATTCTAACACGTGGTCCTGCAGTGCAGAAATGAGTCTATCCTGTGCATGTGTATTAGACTGGGCATGTGAGAGGTGACCCAACATTTACAGATTTATAGATTTTTTTTTAATTTTCAAAATAATTATCAGCAAAGTGCCCAGCTCTGGCCTTGCAGAAAGTGGTCCTGATGATCTTCAGAAGCAATCACCATAATATGATACAGTAAATGTGTGTGTCATATCAAGCCAATCCTTTGGTGAAAATACATAATTTTTGATAAACTGTCCTTTCTCAACCCAGAGATTATATATATACCTATATACTTTTCATTTTATATATATTATATATATTATTTTTCGAACTTCCTCAATTCCATACAGTTCTTAAGAAAATTATACATATATTCGTAACATTTAAACATTTACAATCCTACCTCATACTTCAGTCTGAATAATATAAAGCAACAGAAAGGGTCTATTTCTAAAGCCTGCCTTTATGCAAGTCAGTATATTCTGTAAAGAGAGCATTGGTTAATTTGAGGATGCTCTCGGTTCAATGAAGGTATTTAAATTAGCTTCTGTTGTCATTTATCCTTCCAAAGATATATGGCTCATCTAGCCCCATGACAGCAATGTTAACACAAGGCTAGTATTGAATCTATTTGCAGGACATGTTTGTATAGGCATTTGATTCAAATCTTAAATCATATAGCACTGGTCTAAAATCAAAATCACAATGTCTTTATGGCTTAATTGTAAAATCTTTAACTTCCACTTTTGTAATGTATAAACAAAAGAAGACCAGTCATTTTCCCACCAGGAATGAAGAGATTAGGAGTATGTGTCATTCAGGAATAGCCCAGTTACTGGCATATACTAGCTTATCAGTAAAATGTTGGTTCCTTTCCTTCCATCCAAATTAGGAAAGCAGAGACCAAGATGATTCAAAGAAGCACACAGCATCCCACAAACAATTCCTTGAAGAAAAAGGTCCAAATCGGGCTCCTTTGTCCTCACTCACAATAACAGCCAATCAGCTGAAATATGAAAGGTCTATTCAACCAATGCGTTCTGTTTCTAAATATTAGCAGGGTTGGTTGCATACAATAACAGATTCTTGTTAAATACTTCACCCCACCCCAAAACCCCAGTTAGCCCTCCCGAAATAGAAACTATCTGGGGACCAGACAGGACAGACCAGTGCTTATCCACAGCCAGAGACAGTTTAGGAGACTTATTAGAGATGATGTGTTAGTAGCGCCATCTATGTGTGAGAGAAGTATGTGCACGTCTTGGTAACATTCCCCAGGTAAGTGTTCCTGTGTGGGAGATCAAAGAGACACAGTAAGACCACTACAGGGTCTGTGTAGGAGCATACAGGGAGACTGGCCAGCTTCTAACTTTAATTTCATAATCCAGTGGTTTTAATTTAGAGATGGAGACACTTAAACTGAACAAGTGGGAGAAATTTTTGACAAGACCTACTACACTCTAACAGACATTTTAGTGAGGAGCACACTGTATAGTTCAGGTATGCTGAGTGGCCAAAGGAGCTTAACCACGGCTTTTACCTTGACTTCATGCCCCTCCACTCCGCCCTCAGCATCTGGCAATCACTAATGCTCCTTTTGATTCTATCAGTGTAGGTGTTTACGGTGCCACACATCAGTGGAATCACACAGCATTTGTTGTGACTGGCTAATCTCGTTCAGTATACTGTCCTTAGTCCATCCAAATTGATACATATTGTACAATCCCTTGCTGCCTGTGTGTGACTGTCTATGTGCCACACTTCATCCACTTTGCAGTGGACAGTTAAGTCTTTTCCGCACAGTGGCTGCTCTGGATGAAGCTACAGGAACATACTAATTCTCTGCTTCTTCGAAATCCTGATTTCGGTTCTTTTGGAAAAATACACATGAATGAGGTGGCCGGATCACATCACGTTCCACATCTAGTTTTTTGATGGCTCTCCACACTAGTCGTCATCATGTCTATTGTTCATTTTCACTGTCAATGTGCTCTGGTTCCAGTTTTTGCACACCCTTAACTGCCACATCTTTGCACAGCCCCAGGGACTTGGACCTGACTGAGAAAAAGAAGGAATGAAGAAATTACAAACAGGCATAGAAAAGCTGGGATAGAGTGGACTGTACTCTCCACTAGAGAAACCACAGCCCACTCCCCAAGGTCATTGCATTTATATAGAGAGTTGAACAGGGAGATGGGGTTATTGTATACATATCAACAAGGAGGCAGGGGTTGTGGTAGACAGCTGGATCAAAGAGACAGTTGTAGCTAGTCTTGGTAGCAGTAGTCTCTATAGGGAGCAGTCTTCAGGTTGTAAATGTTGAGGGGAGTTATGGTGTACATTTCTGCATGTGCTATTAACTCTTATTCCCCTAGGAAGTTTGCTGTCCCTATGAGCTTAACACTGGACACTTTGCCATTTTCCCATTGGTCTAAGGCTGTGGGGTACATGGCATAGCCATGTCCATATCAACAGTACACATTCACTCGGGACCTCACTCTCTCTGGGCTTCCTCTGCTCCCTATACTTGGCAATACTTGTCTTCCTTTATAATGGTCACCTGACAGGCACCAGTTGATACTATCATTTCTGTCTGCATTTCCCTGATGACTGTGTTGAATGTGACTTGGTATGCTTCTTGGATGCTTGCATGTCCCTTTTGAAAATTATTTATTGTCTGTTGGGGCTCACACTATCAAGAATGATGATCAATGGTATTTCTTATCGCCAAGATAAAAACTTTGTCTTGAATTGCAATTTTAACATTAAAATAGATGAAAATAAATATAATGTCCATCCAGTGGTGGATAGAATTAAGTACTATTAACAACTATATCATCAGTGGTGCTTCCTATCATACATTTGTATTTTCATTTCTAGGCAAATGTAACTTTAGATTCTGCTGTTTATCTCTCTTGTTTGCTTTTTGTTATTGAATTCAATGTCTTCCTATGAGAAATCTTTTCTCAAGTAGCTATAACAAATGAATAAATTCATTGAAATTTTGAATTAGCTGAACTTGTCTTTTATTTAATAATTTTCAGGCATTTTTTTTCTTCATAGCAATAATTACCATCAGTGTATAACAATAAATGCATCTACATTGAATATTATTATTTTTTATTTTTAAACATTAATATACCAGATGGAAACCACTGTTCCATTAAATCTAAGTCTGAAGCAGTGTCTAAGAATCCCTCCTTGGTTAATTGCAAAAAAGAAGAAGCCACTGAGGAGAGACAAGACTTCACATCCAACTTGCTGACATAGTAAGCTCCTGACTGTACTGTGAATCAATGTCCCTTGACATTTACTTTGGTGTTTGATAAAATCCAGTCTTCCTAACATGATATTAATGGATTTACAAGACAGTAAGTTTGTCAGATTGTAAAAAAAATGTAATTGTGTTTCTTTAAATATTCTGACAAATAGTATTTTGTTCCTTTGAACAATACATGGGTCTCCCTTGACAAAATATTTTAACTTGCATTGAGAATAACTTTTCTTACTTACTTTGAAAAGGTAGAAGTTGAAATATGTTGAGGTAGGAAACTAATAATTGCTAAGTTCCAACTCAGCAGTTAGTTCCACTCAGTTAACCAATATATAAAATCCAATGACGTTAAGGAATGACAGAGTCAAGATCTGTGTTCCAGTTAGCTCAGCTTCAGTACAATACACTTGCTCCATTAGCCTATGCAACACACATAAAGAAATCATATGAACCAGGCATGATAGGGCCCATTAGTAATCCTGGCATTCATGAGATGGAGATGAAGACCATGAGTTCAAGTCCAGCTTGAGTTACACAGTAATACTTTATGTCAACAAAGATTAAAGACAAAAGAAGAAAAAAAACATTAAAAAATGTCATACTGATCTTCAAAAATCCAAGCACAAAAGAATGAATTTTTGTTTCTTTCTTCTAATAAAGCAGTCAAACATAAGGACAACTAACTGTGTTAGAAGTTAGGACCATTCTTATCTCAGGCAGTGCTGGTAACTGGAAAGAATCCAATATATAGATTATGTTGTTTCTAAATCTACATGCTGATAATTCAGAACTGTTTATTTTGTGAAAATTCAATTTATGCACTGATGGTTTCTATACTTTGAATTTTGTTCTTATAAAAATATTCATTTTTGAGATAAATGAGGCATATTAATTACATGGCATTTAGGCTTGGATTCATTTCATGAAATACTTCTTTTAGCTTTTACAAAGTCTAACTAGTCTTGGACTTGAAAAGCTAAGCAGAATATCTTTCCAAATCAACTTTCATTTAAGACATCTGTAATTCTATTTCTGAGACCATCAAATGCTCAGAGGTCAGAGGTGAATATTTAAAAACAAAAAAGTATGAGCCATTTGTACACCGCCAGCCACATCATAGATGACTTGGATCAAGAATTGGCTTCTGTTACCAATAATGTGTTTTTGACTCTCATTGTATCAGGTTGTTTGGCAGGGTGCTGCCTGGAGAACACAGCACAGTCCTTATTTATATTCACCCCCTTCATGTAGAAGTATAACTCCAACAAAAGAAAGGAATTTGGACTATACATTTGGAGTCAAAAAATATCCCTGCTTCTCCCTTATCCCTCAATTCAACAGCACTTTTATCTTATAGCCTTTGACAGAGTGCAAACTTTGAGGTGGCAGACAACTTCTAATATCCAAACTGAAAACAGTATAGAAGAAAAGAAACAAAGGAAGAAAACAATGGAACAAGAGGGAAGTTGTGGCTTTAGAACTAAATATTAAAATTTCTTGATAAACTATTGGAATATTTTTATTTGGCCCATATTTAGAGATGATAGCTGAAAACTACTAAATTTACAATAGTTTAAATCAGAAAATACTATAAGGTATTGTAATGTTAGCTTAGTATATAATTGTAAAATGAAATGCAAAGTAGACGATATTATCAAATCTTGCCAAATTACTTACCTTGCATCCTATTGAGCAATTGCAGCTCATTTCCAAGCTAGAGAAACAAAGAATGGCAAGGTAGACCAGAAAACTGCCCACATCTAGTCAATTGCACTTTCCTAAGCACAGAAATCCCAAGTTCTGGTCCTAGGAAACCCTGAGAGGCAGGCAAGGTGGATTGACAAAGCATTCTGCACAAAGGATCAACTTGAATAGTGCTTTGAAATGGTGTCTGTCTATCACCCATATAACAGCATCTTAAGCACCAGAAGTCAAGTACATGCCTAATTTAAGTCCCAGTAACTCTTTTGACAGATAGACCCTTCAGAGCCTCTCTTTGAATTGTGGCAAGGTTTTTGAGGAAGCTTACATATATTGCGATGTCTCAAAGTAGCAATCTGTGCAAACCAATGCTTCATAAACTAAGCAGAAAGGATATTTTATATATATATCCAAAATCATTTGTTAGTGCTCAGCAATGATGAGCTCAATTGGCATGGAATATAAAAGAAGATAGATCTAACATTGACTGTGGCAGTAGCAAAAGGCTTCTTTGGGGTGAGTAAACTCAAATTAAGCAGATTTGTACTACATTGTTGCATATACTTAATACAAATACCTATTACAAGAAAAATCTTAAACCTTAAAATAAATATCTTGAAGTCTAGGAAATTCATTACCATTTTTATTGACTTTTGAAAGACAGGAAATGTGGAAATGGCATCATTGGTCTCTAGAGTTCTTCAGTCACATTCAGGACATACAAGCAAACAGACTGAGCTTATCCAATGGCAAGAGTGAGCATTCCAAAAAAAAGAATGGTCTTCAAGCCTTCCCTGAGGCCTAAGGTACCAAATTTAGAGAAATTGGCTGAGAAGGGCCAAAGCAGCTAGACTTTGCAGATGTAGGAAGAAAAAGGCTTGGTTCCATACATACTAAATATATCACAAAACTAGTCCAGTCCTCAAGGTAAATTTTGCTCCTCACTTAGTCATGTGTTGGGTGGCTAAAATACAGAAACCATACATCACAGGACACATGGAAGCTGCCTTTCTAGCATACTTTTGCTCCTAATAGATTTTCAAAGCTTATGGAAACAAACTAATGCAGTGGAAAATGTACCAGCCAGTCAGCATCATTCACAAGACCAGTCCTCAAGAACCACTTCACACAGCTTCACTTAAGACTACCTGTGCTAACTTTCAGTAAATTCAATAAAGACTGTTATAATTTACATTGTTTATGCCCCATGTGAGACCTGAAAATTCATTAGAAAAATAGTTCTCTTTTTACTGTGATACACTTTTCAAAAGGTTCATAAGTGGTTTGGGCAACCTTTGTCCAGGTTCTATCATGAAATATATTGACACAGGGGAAGTTCTTCAGAATAAATGTCAAGGTGTGGTATTTTGAAATTATATTATTTGCTGATAATCAAAGTTTGCCATTTCAGACACCAAATTCAAACATAAGTATGAGCCAAAAGACATAAACAAAGTTCAAAGAAGACGTTAGAGAGAAAACAATGTGTGCCTTGTGTGTGGTACAGGTGGCATTTGCATCTTATTGATTCACAAAGGTTAAAGAAACAGAACTTCCTTGTCCAGAATTGATCTTTCTTTGCTGGGAAAGCTTCTGTGATAAAAGGAGGAAATGACAGGACCTGCTTTATCTACTCTTGGGAATTCTCCATGTATTTAGTACAGGAGACATCTGCTCACCTCCATCTTCGTTTGGGAATTCTCCATGTGACTAGTACAGTAGATACCCCTTCATCTCTATCTTCACTTGAGATCTTTATTGATATCACTTCAGTTGTTTTTTGTTTTTTTAAGAGAATAGTTATGATTATTGAGAAATTATTAAGGAAACAAACAGTCAAAATTATGTCAACGACTTACATTTAAATCATTAAATAAAATAGCACAAAGTGCATCCAATAGGTTGTTTACAGTATTAATGTGACTTTGAGTATCCACTGGGGAATAGAGTAATTAGTGTAACAGCACATTTTTCTGCATTCACTTTCTATTCAAGTTTTATTTACAAACAGCAGGATCCAGTTTATTTCACAAGGAGTTAATTTCTGCTTGACTATGAAATTTTGTGGAGGTAGATTTATTAAAATAAAATAAAAATTCTTCACATGCCAGGAAAAAGCCTTGCAGCTTTGTGACCTCCCAAACTTAAATCTCCCAGGATTGCTTGAGTGAACATCCTCCTTCCTTTTCACCAGTCACCACAATTCACCAAGGCTACCGAGAACACCCCTGGGCACCATTAATGACATCAGTGTTCTCCTTAATCAACATTTTCCGCAGCACCTCTGAAAATTCTTTTTGTCTAAAAAGTTTTCAACCTGTGAACTCTAAAAAACTGTTGATGGTGGGCAGAGCAGTTGCCTCAGTCAGTTAAGTACACGTAAGACAAGCTTGTAGACCTGAGTTCTATCCCTAGAATCCATGTTAAAGGGCCTGTATATAAGTACATAAGAGATCATGTGTATATGGTAAAAAAAAAAAAAAAAAACAGCTAAGTGTGATGGTGTGCACTTGGGATCACAGAGCCAGGGAGGTAAACACAGGGACATCCCTGGTACTCAAGAGTCATCTATTATCATTTGATTGGCAAGCTCTAGGACAATGAGAGTCCCTGTTTCAAAGAAGGTAGATGATGCTCCTGAGGATAGCACCTGATTTTTTTCTGGTCCATAACACACACACACACACACACACACACACACACACACACACACACACGTATGTGTACACACATAACCATATACACATGAACTCTTATGTACATACACACAGGCCCACACAAATACCAATAAAAAAATCATTAATGGGGTCTGGAGAGATGGCTCACCAGTTAAGAGTGCTTCCTGCTCTTCTAGAGAACTGGAGTTCAATTTCCAGCACCCATCTGGTAGCTCACAGCTGCCTGTAACTCAAGCTTCTGGGGTGTGACACCATCTCCTGACCCCTACAAGCACTGTACACACCTGCACAGATACACATGGAGACACATATGCATACATTATAAAATTATATATTATATATATATAATTTTAACAAAAAAAATCATTAAAGGTCCAATTGAGTAGAGAATTAAGAATCAACCTAACTCCTAATCAGTATTATCCCCATGTTTCCTCAGACTCATCTGACATCCCATACAGAAACCATTGCAAGCTAATATGATTTCTATCTTTGTTTATCTGTCTGAAATTTTTACTTCTAAATACACAAATGTTTTCAACCTTCAAATGCCATTTTAAATGTTTCCCTCAATCAGAGGTTGTTCATTCCATCTCTAAAGTTTCACAGCAGTTTCTTTCCCTGATATCGTATAACTCAATCACCCCACATTACCATCACACATCCTAAGTACCTGAGAAGTTCCCCAAAAGAGACTACTGTATGCCTTTTCCAATAGAGCCTGGTACTTCTTCAAATATGAAGAGTGCCCAGTAGAACACTTGCTTATTTCTTTGTTCATCTTAAATGAGTACGGGTCTACAATACATGTTATGGTAGTCCAAATGAGTGTGACGTCTTGCATCCATTATGAAATGTGAGGCTTACATTTCAAACTTTACTTCTCTCTTTAAATTATATGTGTTCAATATGTCATACAAATCCCAAATTTTAGTGCTGATAGTTTTTTTTCACATCCATATGCCATGTGATGCAAATTTTGAAAAGAAAACATATAACAGCCATATTCTTATTTCTGTCTTAAAATTTGTTTTGTGTTATTTGTATCCACAAAATTCTCTCAAATAAGCTATTAAAAATGATTAGAACCACGTTTTAAAATTACAGCTTAAACTAATTTTAAAACTGATACCAAATGTTAGCATACCGTAGGACTGACATAGGAATAGCTTCACAAAAGGCAATAAAAATTCCTGAAGATGTTAGGAGATTTTTGTACAATTAAATCAATGAACTCGGAGGGAATTTTTCACTCATCCCCATATGGTGTGAGAGACATTTGTTTCTCAAAAAAAAATAATAAGCATTTTCTTCATGACCATAAAAGTGAAGAAACTTAGACTTTCTGTTTAGTATATCAGATTTCTACTGGTTTAAACACTGAGCTTGTGTCCTTAATCTTCCTACATATGACATAAGAGTAATCCCATAAATAACCACGGGGGCTGCCTTGACAACATTTGGGAAAGTAAGTCAGCTGACACTCCGCACTAACCTTTCTTGTTCACAAGTGTAGCATATCAAAACAGCAATGAGGTAAACAACTTCCATTAACTTTTGTGACTGTCAGATTCTCCTGAATCTTACTTTATGGTATATGCAAACAGTGTTTTTATATTTTTAGAATTTTTTTTTCCAATCAACATTCACGGTGCAGCAACAAACCAGTAAAACTCTCACAAAATGCTACCTGGAGTTTGCTAAAATACCTACTACCCTGGGCATCTATTTTGGTTAACCATTATAGTCATTCTTTGCATTTTTGTATCTTTTTCCAAAGGGGAAGAAATACGGATCTATACAAACCTAATGCCAAGCAAAATGTAAGTTGGTGCTCATTAAAATGCCCATTCTTTGCTAAATTCTGCTTTGGAATTGTGAGGGCAACGCCCACCAGGATGTCTTTGATGCCACAGTAAATTATTCCAACCATCTTCCAGCTATTTGGAGTGTGGAGCAAAACACAGACCATCTTCTGGAATGCATTCATTACCTTGAAGACGCTTGACATGCTGGCCATGCTGAGATAAGTGTGATTGTAGCTTCAGTGGTACAAAACACTTTTACCTCATTATGGTCTCAAGATAACTGTTGCTATAATGCCATTTTCTCTTACAATTGCTCTCAAAATTCTCCACTGAAAGACTTTCACCCTGTATAAACAGACTTAAACTTACCATTTTTATATAAAAAAAATCTGAACAACAACAAAATAATAATCCATAGGACAAATCAGAGTTACATAAAGATTACAGAAAACTGTGATTATTTGTATTATATTCATACATACAGGTCATAAGATAAAATGAAATGAAGAATATGCTAAGCATCCTTAAAATTTAATCGGCATCTGGTTTGCTAGATGAGCATTTAAGAGTAACATGAAAGGGATATATTTTCATGTATATAAGGATCTGTGTTCTTACATTGTATGGCTTGCCACAGATAATGAAGTTTATGTTCTTGTTAAAGCTAATGTTATCCATTCACAAACGGTATGTTTAGAAATCGTTAATGATTTTGAAAACTTAAAATGTGTATCTACATATATTAATTCTAAAATGATATATTCAAGTCAATATCATTCAAAACTGTTGTATTACAACTAGTTGATGGATTTGGTGACTATTTTTACCAATAGGAAAATGCACAGATCTTTCTCCACACTATTATTGTGTTGTCTTCTCCCAAGTGGTGCACTTCCTCCTACAGGGTAATCTCTGAACTTTTCATCATCACACTGAGCAGCTGATGGCTAATCTTGGTTGTCGACTTCCTGGATCTGGAATCAACTGAAAGAGAATCTGTTCCTCTTCTATAAAGGATTCTCTTTTCCTGATTATTTTAAGTGGGAAGACACACCCTAAATGTGAGCATTCATCTGTTACCATCCATATAAAGAAGTCCAAGGGAAAGTATTTTCCCTTTCGGCTTGCTTGCCTTTGGGTTTCATTTCCTGTCTCACTGTAGACATAATCTAGCATGTTGCTGATGTTGTCATGGCTGTCACTGTTCTTCATGGACCCCTGAACCCAGCTTCCTAGGCCATCTAAGATAGACTAGAGAACAGCAGCTCTCCAGGAATCCTCCAGGCCTTCAGCACCAAACTTGGACTACCTCGGCATCCAGTCTCCTCAACTCAGCAGCTGCCAGGTTCTCAGCCTCTCCAGGGCATGACAGCCATTGTTGGACTACTCAGATAATGTTGTGCAAGCCAATCTAATAAATATCCTGTTTAATAATATCCATCCTACCAGTTCTGTTTATGTAGAGAATCCTGACCAATACAGTGACCCAGGCGTTCTCCTGGGCCTCTCAGCACATTTACTCTTGCCCTCTCACTTGCAACCTCCCTTTGCCGTCTTCCGTCATGCTAGTACACTGCACAAATGCCCAGCCTCTCACTGCCTGGGTACACAAACTCAATCCAGAGATGCTGCCTTCTATCAAGGCTTTTCCAGCACTGTGCACACTGTGTGAGGGATCCCTATGTGTTTCACTTTGCTCATGAATGAACTAACGTGTACAATATTTTAGTGCATGTATAAATTCGTATTCCATCCTCCATCAGATTCTATTGGTCCTACTTGTAAAACATGTCTCAAGTTTGTTGCTCCCTTATACCATTCCTCTCAGGCCAGGCAAGATCGTTCTTGTCTCACTGGTTCCCATTTTGTCCTATGTTTCTTCTTCTATGTCGACTCCTTTCCAACCCACATTCCTGCAGCCTCTAAAGAAATTTTTTTGAAAGTGAAATTTTTTTGATGATAAAGGATTTGGTTTAAATCCTTTATCAGGCTCCTGTTTCTGAAGTTACCTCCAGAGGCATCCCTCGTCACACTAAAGTAGCTCCTTCCTGACTGCTCTCCCAGATTGCTCATATTTCTCTGTTTTTCTCTGTATACCTCATACTGTACGTGGATTTGCTCACATGCTTCTGTATCTTCTCTAGACCCTGAGGGCTCATGAGGACAAGTCTCCTGTAAGACTGGACGTTGCTCTCTCCTCCCATCAATCTTTAATGCCTGCCACTTGGTGGATACAATTAAATATTTGTTTAGTTCACTAATTACTAGAGGGATTTAATTTCTGGCTATAATACAAGCTCCCTGAATTTAAAGAGCATTTATTATTTATCTCTGTACTACAGAGTGTAGTACAAATTGTCTTTAATTAATTGTGGGTGAAATAAATGAGTATCTTTTTAGTTGTGGTTTGTACACACCCTATACAAATCTAGCTGTAGAACAGCACCCATGTCACAGAAATCATACACCAAGTGACCATAGAATAAATGGGCAGAATGTGTGAAGACTTCTCTCTCATGTGGCACACTCAGTGAAATCAATATTCAAACATCAGTACTAGAAAAAAAAAGGGAAATGTCAGGACAAAGTTTTTGCCTTGGGCTACTAGCTCCAGCCTCTCACTCAATGTCCAGTGTCTTTCAGGTGTTCATGTTTATTCTTTTTTCTTAACAAAGACAGAAAACATTGGGAACTTGATATGAATACATTCTGTGATTTCTGAATCTATTGCTCCATCAGAAAATCTGGCCTTGAAAACACATTTTAAAGAAAAATATCTAATTCAACAAACACTATTGGAAAAAAAAGTGTATATTCTTTCATAATAAAAACTTCTAAATTGTTTTTTGTTTTGTTTTGTTTGTTGGGGCTTTTGTTTGTTTGTTTGTTTTTGTTTTTTATTTATTTATTTAATTTTTTTTTGGTTTTTCGAGACAGGGTTTCTCCATGTAGTTTTCAGCCTAAATTGTTTTACTACCATCCAGAACAGTGAAAAGAATGTCTTTGAACCATGTTGCTGATAAGAATCTTGCACTGTGAGGGCAGGAAAGGGCAACATTGTAAATAGTTATTTTAAAAAACGTAAAATATGTTTGTGTTAGAAGCAATCATCCTTTTGCATTTACGTTTTAGAATAGACTCTTAAGAAGCATTCACAAGACTAGCACCATTACACTGCAATTAATAAAAGATCAATTTATCATAAAATAACAACAACAATCCTATTGTTTAAAAAAATCACATATTTGTGACTGGTGAGATGTTTTAATGGATAAATGCACTTGCTGTCAAATCTAAGGACCTGAATTCAATACCCGGGAACCCACACACTGGAAGGAGAGAATTGAGTCCTGGAATTGTTCTCTGACCTCCACATGTTCTAGATGCTATTCATGCACATATCTATACTCTCCATATACAAAGGAACAAACATACTAAAAATAATTAAATTACATAGTTGCCTGCTGTGGGACATCTTTCTATATGCTGTGAATATATGTATTGCTCTGATTGGTTGATAAACAAAATGCTGATTGGCCAGTAGCCAGAAAGGAAGTATAGGTGGGATAAGCAGATAAGGAGAATTCTGGGGAGAAGAAGGCTGAGTCAGGAGTTGCCAGCCAGACACAGAGGAAGCAAGATGACAAGGCAGAACTGAAAAAAAGGTACCAAGCCACATGACTAGACATAGATAAGAATTATAGGTTAATTTAAGTGTAAGAGCTAGTCAGTATTAAGTCTGAGCTAATGACCAAAGAAGTTATAATTATTATAAGCCTCTGTGTGTTTACTTGGGGGACATGAGTGGGAGAGATTTGTGCCTACTGCCAGTCAGTTGGGACACAAGAAAACTTGCAGCTACAGTTGCCCATTAGTATTAACCATTTGTATAAACTACTTTTAAAGCTTGGAATTTTAGAGAAAAAAAGGGGGGCATTTCTTTACAAACCTTTTCAAAAATAAACAAAAAGAATCACAGAAATCTTTAACATGAAAACAAGTTCCTCTTAGTCTTCCCAGGCTCATGGGATCTGTGTGTTAACCTACATAATGGAACTCTTGCAGTAGGAGATTATCTATATGACCCAATATTATGACCAAGGTTAAATAAAATTGTCATGTTACTAACTGACCTCTCACAACTTCCCCAAGAGGAAGACTCAACATTGTGAAATTCTAATCAAGAAGTCTGTGTAAATTAGATGATAGTTTTGTGGGAAAAGAAGGAATACAGGTGGCCATTCTGCCATTTTTGGCTATACAGGAACAAGCTGAAGTCCACACCGCCTTGCCTCCCTTTCCCAAGATTGGATAACAGGCCTGTGATGTAACCCCTGGCTCACATTCACATTGGTGGTCAAGGGGAGATGGTGGCAGCACATGTTTGTAGTCTGATTCCTTGGAAAACTGAGTCAGAAATATCCCTAGAACCCAGGCATTTAATACCAGCCTAGGCAGCCAAATTGACCCTGGGGTGGAGGGGGACACCCTTGGGAGCAGAACCAGATTCTCCTCTAAACTACTCTAGGGTGGGGCTGATGGTAGCCAGCCATAGCCTGGTTTTGACACCCTCTTTGTTATTGTATGATGAAATCTTCTTGAGGCTGAAAGGCACTCCTGGGATTTTACAAATATTTTCACAATACTTCATAAAAGCAGTGGATAGGAGATGCCAAAGCTAACTCTGTATCATCAGTCTATGAACAAATCCCCATCAAATTAATGTCTAAGGCAATTAGTACCAAGAACGATAGTAAAGTCTAGTTTTTACATACTCTAGGGAAAATAGGGCTGGAATGCATACGAATAGCTCTGCTGAAGCATCAGCAAAGCAAAGAACAGCAGATTTCATTTTCTTTTTTTTTTAAGAAAAATTTTTCCCCCTCTTCCCTCCTCCTGTCCCCCAGCCTTCCCCCCAACCCACCCTCCACTCTCCCCCCACAAGAAGGCAAGACCTCCCCTGGGGAAGCACGTCAAAGCCCTTCTCCCTGCCTCAAGTCTGCACGAAGTGTCCCATCATAGGTAGTGGGCTCCAAAAAGCCCCCTCATGTACCAGGGATGGATTCTGATCCTACCGCCAGGGGGCCCACAAAGTAGATCAAGCTACACAATTGTCTCGCCATGCAGAGGGCCTAGTCCAGGCCCATGCAGGCTCCACAGCCATTGATCCAACTTTCATAAGTTCCCACTAGTTTGGTTTGGTCTTCTCTGCAGGTTTCCCCATCATGATCCTTATGCACTTGCTCATAGAATCCTGGAGCTCTGCCTGGTGTTTAGCTGTGGATCTCTGCATCTGCCTCCATCAGTCATTGGAGAAAAGTTCTGTGATGACAGTTAGGTTGTTCACAGATCTGATCACTGGGGCAAGCCAGTTCAGTTAGGAACCCTCTCCACTATTTCTAGTAGTCCAAGCTGGGGTCATCCTTGGGGATTCCTGGCAACTTCCCTAGCACTGGCTTTCTCTCTGTCCCCATGATATCTCCCTCCATCATGGTATCTCTCTCATTGCTTTCTCACTCCATCCCATTCCCTTATGTTCTCATCCCCCATTCCCTACTCTCCATTGCCCACCCTTCACCCCCAGTTCACTCATGGATATCTCATCTATTTCCCCTTCCTAGGTGATCCAGCGATTCCACTAAAATCAGGAATAAGACAAGGCTGTCCACTCTCCCCATATTTATTCAATATAGTACTTGAAGTTCTAGCTAGAGCAACAAGATAACAAAAGGAGATAAAGGGGATACAAATTGGAAAGGAAGAAGTCAAACTTTCACTATTTGCAGATGACATGATAGTGTACATAGGTGACCCCAAAAATTCTACCAGGGAACTCCTACAGCTAATAAACACCTTCAGTAATGTGGCAAGATACAAGATTAACTCAAAAAAATCTGTAGCCTTCCTATATACAAATGATAAATGGACTGAGAAACAAATCAGAGAAACATCACCCTTTACAATAGCCACAAATAATATAAAATACCTTGGGGGTTCCTCTAATTAAGCAAGTGAAAGAACTGTATGACAAGAACTTTAAGTCCCTGAAGAAAGAAATTGAAGAAGATACCAGAAAATGGAAAGATCTCCCATGCTCATGGATAGATAGGATTAACACAGTAAAAATGGCAATCTTACCAAAAGCATCTACAGATTCAATGCAATCCCCATCAAAATCCCAACACAATTCTTCACCGACCTGGAAAAAACAATACTCAACTTCATTTGGAAAAACAGAAAACCCAGGATAGCTAAAAGAATCCTGTATGACAAAGCCACCTCTGGAGGCATCATCATCCCTCACATCAAGCTCTACCAAAGAGCTACAATAATAAAAACAGCTTAGTATTGGCATAAAAACCGACATGTGGACCAATGGAATTGAATTGAAGACCTGACATTAACCCACACACCTGTGAATATCTGATTTTTGACACACACAAAAAAAAAGCCAAAACTGTACAATGGAAAAAAGAAAGCATCTTAAACAAATGGTGCTGGCATAACTGGCTATCAACAGATTTCATTTTCAATATGAAGCTAGTGCTTGCTAAGGGAATTTCAACTTTTCAAAAGAGCTTAAAAGGAAGTTACTCCATGTTTTACTTCAAATAGGTACAACTGGTTGGCTCTTGGCAAAGGGACTGATAAATGAGAATGTATATTAGAATTACAGGAGGAAAAACATTGACCCCCCCCCCCAAATTCTGCAAAATGAGTCATTATCTTTCTATTGGCTAAAATTATTTTATTAGTGTGTTTAAAAATACATCATGAAACCAAAGTTTATGTTTATGTACTACTGACCTCTGTTTACATGAAATAATCATCATAACCAATAAAATAAAATGCACTTATTGTACATTCTACCCAAAAAGGCTTGACAAATTTAATGCTTTATTTAGATAAGGTAGAACCATTACCTGGCATAATTTCCAAAAGATAGTTATTTTTCACTGAAGTGTTTATTTGCTTCTTTGTTTCTGTTTCATTCTGTTTTTAAGAAACTCTTTGTAACCCTTTCCTCCAATCCAGCCATGAACTTCCTATGACATCATGACTCACTGATGCATGAAAAAGGCATAGCTCCACTGTCATTTACATGATCAAACACAACCATCTATTGGCTCTTTAGCAGCTTATCGAGCTTTTAAATAATTCTTGTTCCATAAGAGTCAATCAAATTAGTAGAATGTCAGCACCATGAGCTTGGAGGTCATAGCCTGTATTTTCATTGATGTATTCAAAGCAAAATTCCCCAGTACACAATAAGCATTTTATTCATTAAATAAGAAACAAAACATACCAAACTAACTACCTTTCTTCATCTTTAAAAATTCTACTTTATTTAAAGAAATAAAACTTTGATTTAATTTTCAAAAGTTTGCTCTACTATATTTTTATTTTAATAAACTTAATATGTCATGTCATCATGCACACATATGAAAATTAATATTTTAAAAATTTCTATAATCCAAATATTCTCTTTCAATGCTAACAAAGTCCTGTACAATATGAGATACACTCTATTTTTCAAATAAATTTTTTTTATCTTGAGAGGTAAAATGTCTTGCGCTAAACTACTGTTATTAAGTGAAAAAAATAAGCAGTTATATATCTGTTATCTTGTCTCCTCTACTGCTTCTTTGGGTATGAAAATCACATTATACTCCCTTACCAATCTACACTTATACATGTCATATGTCCTTAGACCACGAGGTTCAAGCCTAGAACCATGAGGAGAAGATTAAATTAGAGTATGGGACATGACCTAAAGTCCAGACACTTCCTCTTCTCCCAGTTACTGATACAGTGGACAGGGACCACTTCCCAGAGAAATTGGCCTCACTGTGAAAGATGATTCAAAGCTAGAGACTTGGCACAGATGCTACCAATCATCTGTTTCAGATCTCACTTCACCAATAAGAAAACTGAAGTCTTATAAGAACATGTTTGAGAGGCCATAAAATCTGTATTTCTAAGTAAGGGAATAGTGTGGTATGATCTCCATCTTAGGAGAGAATGTAAAAACCTGAGAGGGTTGACTATAGTAACACAAATGGGTTTTGGAGAGATGCTGACCTACATGAGTAAATATAATGGGAAAGTATTTATTCTCATGTTAAAGCTGCCCACAGAACACTTATCTGCTAGGCTTCTGGATACGTTATTATTGCTTATCACTATTTTATATTTCATGATTATATTCACAACATCTCTGCCACTCTTGACTCACCTCTTTTCTTCTTTTAACAAGACTACATTTCATCGCACATGTAGGAAGAGTTCATTTGTGCTGCGGCAGCAGAACCTAAGCTCAGTGCAAGAATAGCAGACTCTATTTCAGCTATGGACCTGGAATCTGCCAACGAGTTGGCTTCACATGCTGCCAAAGAAAGAAGATTGAAGCCATGTGTCAAGTCATCTTCTCCAGAAGCTTCTGGCACACAAGCCTGGGTGTGAGGAAAACTGTCTCACACACCCCAGATCAACAGGGTCAAGTACATCACAGAACAAGAGATGAAGAGTTGGGAGCAGTACAGTAACTTAAGAATAACTTCCCTGCTATTGTTGAAAAATGAGGAATGGGCATTCCCTTGAAGACTGCAGCGGGAGGCTATCACACCAATGCCTACTAAAGCTCGCACAGTAAATTCAAGGAGTTCCATTTGTGTCATTACTGGAAGATTTCCTCATCCAGGAAAGGTTAATCCAAATGAGATTTGGGTGCATTAATCCACTTGCCTTCTCACATCTTTTCTGTCACATGTCAAAACTGTGGGAACTCAGGCCACACACAAAGTCCCACCTTCCTAACACCACCCCACAAATGCCCAAAGAAACAATTTCAGCATTGTTGCTAAGACTTGGGCTCAAAACTCTTTACCCAAAATAGACACCTCATACTCCTCACAGAACACTTTTTGGGTGGCTGTAAGACTGTGGTTTCACACAACCTCAAGGACATTTCTATTTTTAAAGAAGTTGTTATAGTTTGGCTGAAAAGAATTTTCATTTGATCTGGGACTGAGTAGGCTTCTGGGAAGTCTACATGGTCTGTGTCAATCATAAAACATGCTGCAATTTTGCTGTAGAAAGTTTGTATCCAGCTATGAATTAGAATGATTTTCCTTTTTTTATTAAGAAATTTTTTATGCATTTTACATACCAACCACAGATCCCCTCCTCTTTCCTCCTCCCCCCACCCCCAGCCTTACAGTGATTTTGATTGGAGTTTTGCATTAAGGTTGTAAAGTAGTCAGAATACAACTATAAATAATTTTACAAGGCATGTTCACCTCTAAGTTTTAAATCTGTTTTGAGGATTTTTAAATGTAATAATCATCAAATGTTACTTAAGAAATAATTTTTGTGCTTGAAAATCTGTTCAGCACCTAAGAGACACTTTTGAAATATATTCTTAAAAGCTGGACATCATCTTAACACAAGATTAGATGAATTCAAATGAAACCCTTTACACCCAATAATTTTAGGCAGATTCTATATTTAAGATATTATTTCCTGCAGTTCATGTTCAGCTTTTCCAGGGAATAAGCTATTTTTTAGAGATTTTCTTCCAAGAACAAAATTGAGATTTAATGTGGTATTATTCTGTATATTCAGTTAAATACTTGTTTATTCAATATTATTTTTTAAATTCAAATGTAATGTGTGATATTTATAGTAAGTTAGAAAGCCAAGCGTAGGGACATAATACAATCACACGTGATAGTTCTGCATTGGTAATCACTATTTACATTTTATTTCATATCCTTCTGATTCTTTGATGAATATTTATACATCTACTCTTTTGACAAAATTGCAAAACTGCTTTGGGCATAATATTTTATAATTATTTTTAGTTGAATAATTCATTGTGAACATTATCATGTCATTAACTATCTACAATGCAATGTCATGCCAAAATAATATTCCATTATATGGAAATATACACTATATCCAACTAATCTGAAGTAAATTAGCATTATACTGTCTCTGATATTTGTCCTTAAGATGCTGCCATGAACACCTTTGCATAAATATCTCTCTATTTTATCTGGAAATGTTTTCAAGGAAGTGTTTAAGTGGAGATTTCTAGGTTAGTGAACACTATTTAGTCTGCTTAATTTATCAAAATGTCCTAAGAAAAGGCTTTCACATATATGAAATTGTTCTTTTCCCCTATTGTTTAGCCAAATCAAAGAATGAAATCATACTCTGTCATCATTGTGCGATTTTATTGGTGGAGAAAGGATGAAAA
>CABHPR010151594.1:22538-34840 GCA_902168415.1 Peromyscus melanophrys | reverse complement strand
GAATGAATGAATGAATGAATGAATGAATGAATGAATGAATGAATGAAGAGTGAGCAGGGCTGTGCTCTCTCTGCTACAGAACTCCCCTGTACCAGGCCTGCACGGAGCCCCCGTCTTCTCCCAGGAGCAACCATGAGCTCTTGGTACACCAGTGCTGTTCAGCTGTTGCCCCCAGAGACCTAATCTTGATGAGGATGTTCTGCTTTTGAAGATTCAAACTATTCAAAGCTCTTGGCCCGTCCTCTGCCACGCTGTGGGATGAGCCATCAGGATGTCTGCACATGCGGAACACACGAGTACCCCATTCCCTGCTATGGGCTGATGTTGCCCACCAGGCCCCCCACAGCGCTGTTTGCCCCAAAGTCTTCCCCACCCCATCATCGCTCCCCACCCCTAGGATCACATGGAATCAGTACACTGCAGCGGATTGGGGAGGCAGGCTCCTGTACCTCCCATGCCTGGTAACTTAAGGGCCACTCATCTCCAAATATCAGCTGAGACGCACAAATCATTACAGGACGTAGCAAAATCATCCCTGGATTCCTAAAATAAATGCTCCTACGGTGCTGCTAAGTGGCAGGTGCTGGTGACGGGTTTCAAGGAGTCTCGGGCCCTTGAACTGACACTTCTGCCATGATCTTGGTTCCAAACATTGAATAATTCTCCACATGTCTGGAAAAGTCTGTAGAGTCCAGAAGAAAGACAGAGACAGAGGCGTGCGGTCCTCAAGATGCCATGGCCGGGGGAAGCCCTGATGCAGGGATCAGCTCTGTTCCCGGCTCCATCTGTCCAGTGGGGCTGGCTGTGCTCAGTGACTAATGGGGACCTGGAGATCTGGGGATGGGACCTGGGGACAGGGCCTGGGGATCTGGGGATCTGGGGACAGGATCTGGGGATCTGGGGATCTGGGGATGGGACCTAGGGACGGGATCTGGGGGCAGGGCCTGGGGATGGGATCTGGGGACGGGGAGACAAGCACAGACACCGGCCCAAACCAGTGACTTGAGCCCCCTGGGGGTGTCCCGTGTGGAGAGTGGCACCCTAAACCGAGTCGATTCCAGGTCATAGAGACTGACGTGGACCTGTCATATTTTCAGAGGGAAAAGATGAACAACACGTCTCCTGTCCCAAAGCAGCACCGAGGCCAGGCCTACATCCTGACCACAGCCGGACAGTTGGGAACATTCTAGAATCCCAGCGTCTGTGTAAACCTCACACTATTCTCTCCTAGTCCACGGCAGCGTGCTGAGGTCACGGGCCTGGGAGAGAAGATAAATTCCTAACGTATAACAACTGAGAGAGCTGGAGAGGCCTGGGCCAGTCCATCTGCTCTATATGAATGTGTTTGTTTACATGTGTGAGAGTATGTCTATTCATGTTATCATGTGTGTTTATATACATGTGTGTCTATCTGTGAACAGATGCATATGTCCAATGTATGTTTATATATGTGTAGGTATGCATTTGTTTATATGTGAGTATATGTGTATGCACATTTGCATGTATATTGCAACTGTGTAGATTAGTACATGTGTGTTTTTATGTGTGAATGTATACATATGCTCATGTATATATTTATATGTGCAGGTATATATGTGTATGTATATTATGTGTTTATGTATTATGTTTATCTTGCATGTACATGTATGAGTGTATGTAATAAATTTATATGTGAGTATAAGTGTATGTTTATGTATATATATGCATTCATACGTCAATGAGTGATTATATGGTTATTTGTGTATGTGTATGGGTGTTTATGTGAGTGTGCATATATGTCTACATGCAATATGTATGAACAAGTATGTGTGTACATGCATGTATATATCTATGTATGCATATGTGTATATATGCACATATGTATTTTATTCATGCATGTATTATATGCACATGTATGCACTGTATGCATTTGTATGTTTATATAGAGGGAGGATGCAACTTGGACATGGTGTTAGGGTTATATCTCCACTGGATGCAGCTCCCTTGAGTCAGACAAACTTCGGGGAGGAAGCCAGGGCGGGCAGAGGGAATCTGCCCTTGAACTGTGATGATCTGCCACTCAGCTCAACCCCGGCTCCCCTGCCGCTCGACGTCCCATGAAGGCGTTCACACCTGTGGCTTCCTGGGTCATCGCTGCAGAATACAGATGCCCATGGGGGTTAAAGAGCAACAAAAAGGACGAACAGAGCAGGGACCCCGCATGATGATGTCACTGTAGCACGTTGACTGGTCACAGGAAAATACACACCTTTCATAAGCCCCTGAACCTGCGAATGAGATGTGGCTCAGAAGGAAGATCTCTGCTCTCAGTGTGAGGAGGCCTGAAATTCATGTGTCCTCAAAAGATAAAGGCAGACATCCAGGACACAGGACAGCTGCAGGTGGGAGCCAGGCTGGGGCCAAAACCCACCAGGGACTGGCAGAGACAGGAAGGAGCCCCACGCCCCAGAGCCTTGAAGGGCATGTTGCTGCGAGGACTTTTTGTTCTGGACTCAAGCCCTCCAGTGCAACATGGAAAGAACTCCGGCTGGCACCAGACACTTGATTGTGGGACTTGTGCAGTCCAGCACACTAAGCCAGTTGTGGTGACGTGACAGGGACACCACAGAGCGGCCCCTGAGGACTTTGGTGAACAAGTCTGCGGGAGACCAACTCCTCCAGCCCTCTCGGCAGCCATCAGCTGTCAGCTGCCCCTGCGTGGCACTTGCTGACTCCTCAGAGATGGATATTTGCCACCAACACACATTTAAGCTGGACCCAGAGGACACAGAAGTCAGCCCTAAAAGAAGAGGGTCTTCTCAGACTTGGCACGTGTTCCCGTGGCTGCCTGGGCCCTTTGATGCAACTGACACTTGTTTTCAAGTGTTTCCTGAAACACAAGCTTACAACAACTAACCCAACAGATCTGTCTCTCAGGTTTGTCTCCGGTTGACCAGATGGCTGATTAAGAGCCATGAAGGGTATCTGTGCCTGAGAGGGGCAGACTGGATGCCCCCACAGTAAAAACTAATATACTACTAGCATGTGTTCTTCATTGAGTCTGTCTGTTCCCACCTGGGCAGAGGCAGCAGGAGGAATGGAGTCCTGGTAATACAGGCCCAAGAAGGGGCTCTGCTGTCAGCCAGTGTAAAGACAGATCAGCCTCTCTAGTTTGCACTATGGCTGTTCCCAACACCAACAAATCATGAAATGCTCATGTTGACATCTTGCACACCATTTTCAAAGAAACCATCACAGGGAGGCATTAGAAGACTCCCAAATAAATGTCCCCAGGAAGGTAGCCACACCAGGCCTTGTTTATATCATTTCTGTTCAACACTTGTTCCATCAAAAGGAGGCCATGGCCGTCCCCATGGAGAGGATGCACGGGCAGCATTTTAAATGCAAAGATCTGCTGTTTTTCATAGGAAATTATACAAATGGAGCTGCTCTTCCGTCTCACGACTGGATTAGGAATGTACTGGCAGCACAGAGAATCAAGGTTGTGTCCTTGTTTCCTATGATTTATGAACTTGGAGCATTTGGCAGCCCCTGGTGCTGGACACAATCACACTAGCAATGTACCCAGGAAGGCTGGCTATCACAGCTCTGCATGCAGGATAGAAGGGCCAGGGGCCAGGACACTGTTCTCAACCTCTCCAGGGAAGTTCTACCAGAGAGGGACCTGGAAGCCCAGTGGCTTTGGTGTTCCACTGTTTTTTACTCTTGCCATGGCGACTTAAGCAGCAAAGGCAGAAAAGACAATGGCCTGTGATGTGGTCTATAAATCCATTCACTAAGTCCACCATTGTACCCTGCTGTTCAAGGGAATAGGGCCTCTATTCTTCCCTTGCCACCTTGGCAGCCTCTTCAACAGTCCCAGGTGGAGAAGGCAAGGCTTAGCCAGCAGGCCTAGGTCAAGGGAGTCTTCATTGTCCAGTCTCAGTTATCTGCCTGGACATCTCTAAGCCTTGGGGTTCACCTCCGAGACAGAGACAGGCCTGTCTATCTGGAAGTTAAGGCTCAGCTGCTCTGAGGCCCCAGCCAGAGGCTCTGCATCATCCTGGAAGGGCTTCAGGGGAAAGACTCAAAGCAGTGGAGAAGCTCCCAGGTGCAGGGCAGTGGGAACGTGTGAGTGTGCCTGTGAGTTCTCACCTCAGCAGCATTCCAGCGGCAGCCTGACCTCTCCAACAGCTTGCTAACCCGATGTCCTCAAGCCCACCTACAAAGGCAGCATGAGTCCCTAGCACTGGCCTGCTCCTTTGCATCTGCCCTAACTCTTGACCTGGGAATGAGCTGAGCCAAGGGCAGTGGAATTAGCTCATTCAATGAAGAACCACACTTTGCTCACAGCTGCCCTCAAAACAACCAAGATTAGCCACGTTCGCACCCTGGGCCCTACCTAAGGCAGAAGCTCACCCAGCCTGAGTCAGTCCCTAGGTAGCCAGGCTCCAGTCCATGCTGCTCCTCTTTCCCCCAGACCTGGTTTCCATCGCACTCCCAGGTCTGTGCAGCCAGAGACCTTAATATTCTCACATTGCCCTGTCCAAGTCCCAGCAGGTGTCCCAGTTCCCTCAGATGTGTGGAATGAATATGGGAAAGAATGGAGACTCACTGTCAGTCACGTTAGCCTCAGGAAAGCCGCCACGTACGTGGAGAATATAATGGAGAAAACACAACCCCTGTTTTCCCTGAACTACACAGAAAAGCAGCCCTGTTAGCTTGCTCTCCTGGGCAGTGGGAGTCACACCTATCCTTAAAGCACCTCTAATCTCACAAACCCATGGGCACTGAGAGCCTGTCTCAGGGACCTTCAAGAATGGGGTTCCCAGCTCAGTAGCGACAGTACCACTCAAGGCCTGATGGGAAAAGTCACTTTATCAGTGCCACTTGTACCTGGGACTCTGATGCGATAGACTGGGCCCAGTCAAATGTGGGCTTTGGGATCATACTGCAGAACTCTGTGGGCAAAAGGAAAGCCTTGGTCCATCCTTGCCAAGGCAAATGATCTGCACTCATGACACAAGTCAGTCTACCTGGTGTACCTAACAAGGACCAAAGACATAGGCCAGGCGCCTATGGTCGCACAGCAGGCGACACTGAACCTTGGCTCCTTGTCGCTTTCCATTTAGAGAGTTCTGTCTCCAGCAGTCGGTACAGATGCAGCTGCTGCTGGACTCTGAAGGCAGAGGGATCTCTGGGTGCCTAGGCCAGCACAGAGATCACAAGGGTGGGGGTGTTTGGGACCACCAGCTGCTGGCTTCCTCTCTCTATTTACCTGAGCCCAGGTGTGCAGCTTCCTCCTCATAGATCTCTGAGGTGCACAAACTAGGGATGTGAGCAGAACTTTGGCAGAAGGAGAAGCATTCTCTCCCAGCACAGCTTCTAAGCTTATGCTAATGCACCTGCTGGGCTCATCTATCTAGGTGTGGCAGGAAGAGGTGCCTGGACCACAGACAAGATCGAGCCTTTCTGCAGGCTCGGTTCCCAATGCCCCCGAGGCAGGAAAACTGCCCAATGGGCCTCTCCCCAGACCCTCTGGCTACCTCCTTAGTCTCCCCAGACGCCTTCATTCTGTGCGGGTGTGTCTGCCACTCTGCCTCCTTTCCTTGGCTGGGAATTGGTGACAGGGATGCTGAGTGTGGCCCACTTGGCATTCCTCCCTGTCACAGTCTGTGGCAATTTTGCACACTGTCCGAGGTGCCCCAAACACGGGCTTTCCCAAACACTGTGGGCATTTAGCGGGCTGTGGGTTAACAGTGGGGCATTTGATCAAAGAGTCTCAAATAACACTCCGTGTTTGTCCAGTCTAGACAAAGGGATTTTGTATGAGTTTGGCTGTTTAATCTAAAAACTGCACCTGTCTCTTTGATTTATTTAACTCTTCCCCCCAGGATTTTAAGCCAATATTGGGTGCTGGCGAACACTCTGTTTCAAACAGAACCTACTTAGAAGTCTATCTTTGTTATATTTCCAAATCCACCAAGATTCTGATGCCAAAGACCCATTATTTAGCTCATATATTGCACAGGTTATAAGACAGTAAAGTGTAATCCTGAAGAGAAATGGGCCATTTACACTCCCTTCAGCCAAAAGTCCGTATAAAAACACTGTCGAAGAGACACCCACGACGGAGTCAAGGAGCCCAAGGAGCCACGCGACATTGAACTTCACCATTTAACTGGGATGGAAACAGATTTTATGTCTGTATAAAAACGCCAGTGTGTCTGCAAATACAGCTGTTAATCTTCCTCTCCCAGGAAGGCGCCAACACCCAGCATCAGTATCAGACTCAAAGGTAGCTTCCCAAGAGACAGAAGACGGACATTAGTGGTGGAGATGACGGTTAATGGTGGAACCAGTGGCTCTGCTAGAATCATTCTTTTGCTAAATTCCTGACACAGAGTGGGAAGAAAATACAGGTCAGGGATGTACCCCAAAACCTTCTCAGCCACCACCTCCTCCTGCAGCTGTGCATTGTGCCCAACAGTGTCCCCGTCACATCATGTCTCTCTGAGCCTCAGATTGTGACCGCGTTTGGAAACAGCACCTTCCAAAACTTGCCTAAGAGATGAGGCCACGTCCTATCGAGGAGGCCCTGGACCCAGTGGTGCCAAGGAAAAGGTGTGTCCATGCAACTGGGATGCAGGTGCCTAGACTTTTGGTCACACATCACTCTGGATGTTCTGTGAGGAATCTCTGAGTTCACAGACATGTAAAGCTGATGCCTCTCTAGTGAGGGCAGAGTAGGCTTGTCCAGTTGATGCAGAACCTGCAAGAACAGAAGGCGTGGCATGGACGGCTCCCTTCCAGCCGAGATGATGGACTTCCCTGCCAACAGACAGGAGTTGCATAGGCAGCTCCAGTCTTTTTCCAGCTGCTGGGCTGAAAATCTTGGGACTTTTCAGCCTCTGCTCTCCTAATAACTAAGCCTTTATACATCTCTCTCTTCCCCACCCAGTTCCCTGCACACACACACACACACACACACACACACACACACACACACACACACACCAGCAGTGCCCCCCCACAATAAATAAATATAATTTTAATACATTTGAAGACACTCTGTCAATGGAGTGACATAACACAGTACCCTGTTGAGTGGCTGCGACTGCCGAGCATCTCCAGAAAGACCTGTCACCAGTCCAAGCGTCAAACTCAAAATCCAATAAACAGTTTCTACTGTAAGTGCACAACTTTCAGTCCATCAAAAAGCGAAAAAAAAAAAAACTGTAAGCTGAGCCATTATTAGTCAGAAACTGTCCATGGACACACACACACACACACACACACAAACACACTGTGGTTTGAAGACAATGTGCATCACAAGAATAGGAAACACAAGAATAGGAAAAAGCCTTCTGAAGACAAGCAGAGATTGAGACATGAGGCCACATGACAGGGAGTTCCCAGGATGCCAGTGTCCACCAAGGATGGCGGAGGCAGGAAGATTTTCCCCAGCATCTTCAGAAGGAGTGCCGGCATCTGGCCTAAAGAGCTGCAAGAGGAACAAACATAAAATGAGCAGCTCTTCACGATGGCAGCCCCAGCAGTTTGGGACCACTGGGGATGGAGCGGTTTGAGTAAGAATGGCCTCATAGGCTCACAGGCTTGAACACTTGGTCCCCAGCTGGTGGAACTGTTAGGGAAGGATTAGTAGGTGTGGCCTTGGTGGTGGAACGTGTCACTGGGGCTGGGCTGTGGGGTTTCAAGAGACTCTCCCCATTCCTGTCATTCCTCTCACCCTCACGCTTATGGGTCAAGACGACGTGAGCTCTCAGCCACTGCTCCGGCACCATGCCTGGTACCCGCTGTCACGCTCCCCTACCCATGATCGTGGACGCTGGCCCTCTGAAACTGTAAGCCCCAAAAAAGCTCTTTCTTTTACAGGTTGCTTTGGTCATGGCGTCTTATCACAGCCACAGAAGCAACTGTGAGAGGCGCCCTGACAAAGCTGAGGATATACGGCTACTCTGTTCACTCATTTTCCTGTCATCTGTTTACTTAGTGCCTGGCATTTAGGGGTCTTTGTGGCGGGAGCTGGGAGTACAACACACAACTCACCACCCCAGAGATCACGAGGCAGCAGACACAGCTAGGTAAGAAAGGAGGGCTGTGGCACAGGAGGCCCCGAGAGCATGCCAACCCTGAAGACCAAGACTCTGCCAAGAATCGGGATATCAAGGGAGGTGGTTGACATAGGAGGGATTCCACAGGACTCGAGGAGGCGAGGCACACCCAAGTGCAGGGTTTGTGTATTTGCTAAGCCTGCCTGTGAGCCGGATCCCTAGACTGTGAAACGGGGCAAGGGCAACAGCTAGCCCAGTCAGAAAACACAAGGATCCCTGTGCTGGTGCACCTGACCTGGGGCTGCACATTCAGCCACCGCTGATGATAAGCTTGACCTCTCACAAACTGCTGAAGGTGTCGAGGATACATGGAGTCACCAGGAGTCTCTACCTCCTGCTTCACATGTTACACAGACCCCTCCTGTGGAAGAGGCAGGACCCATGCCTTGCTCACAATGAACAGATGGATTACAGCAGAAATGTGGTCATGGAAGTGGCGGCATGGCCTGCTATTGCAGAGTCCATCTTGCTGCAGCTGAATTCCCTGCTGACTGTAAGGCAACAGTGGCTGTTGGAAGAGCCCAGTATCGGGGCCATAAGAGGAGCTTATAGCTTTCATAAAACAGAGCCAGCCAGCCTTCAAGATTCTACTCGCCACCAACACCATCAGCCTGGCTACCACCCTTATCTGCCAAACTGCACTTGAGACCACAGCCCCATTTACCAGGATGGATCCCTACACAGTGCCCAGCTGAGCCTTGCCAATGTTGTGACTCCAGACCTTGACCTCAGCCTTCCACAGTACTCAGCTGAGCTATGCCCCTGACCCCAAACATTGACCTCAGCCCCATACAGCACCCAGATGAGCCATGCTCAGACATCTTACCTGGGTAACACGTCACATAGTTAATGTCTGTTCTATCAAGACATCCCAGTTGTGGTAGTTCTCCAGGCAGCAACAGATGGGCTGATAAAGCACAACCCTGATCCAGAAGGGCAGAGGCTCATGGTACAAGCTGTTTGGGTACTTATCTCTAACATATTCTACAGACTGTCCTAGGACTTCATCCTTCCTCATCTGCTCCAAGAAATCCCACAAACTCAGTGAGCAAGTCAACCAGACCCCCTCACTGGAAACAGGGAACCACCTTGCAGACTTTGCTGGAAGGCTCTTGCTGATGGATGGGGGTTAAGTGTCAATCAGCTGCTTGGGGGCTGCTAAGTCCAAGTTATCTCATACAGCCACCAGGAAACCTTTATCCCACTCAAACAAGGAGCACTTCCCACCATGTGCCTTGTGTATTCAAATTTGTGGACTTGGACCCAACTAGAGCAGCGTGGCTGCAGAAGGAACTAGCCACCATCGATTTGGGGACCTGCTCAGTCTTGGCTGCTTATGGCCTGGATGCATATATGCTGTTCCCTGTTCACTGCCCCATCACCTTTCTGCCCATCCCAGGAAGATGAGCTATCCCCGCATGCTAAGGCCATTTGCATGCCCAGCATGGTGAGTTCTGTGTCAGACCTCAGAGATTTATAATGTTCTCCCTCCCTCCTTCCCTCCCCACCCCCCTTGAATCTCTCATCTTGGCTTAACCAGCAGGGCAGGTAAAAGCAGAGTGGAATTCCTTCTAGGAAAGGGAACAGGAGGCCACCATCTAAGCATTATGAAGGCTCCCTTCTTTCACATGAAGGCTCCCTTACTACAAATGGGCATGGTGGAAGCTGGGTGTGAGGTTGGAACTCTCTGACTTTGGGTTCCTACAAAGGAAAAATCCTGCACAAGGTCACAGCCTAGGTAGACCGCATGCACGCTGTCCCTGCCACACGCCAGCCATGGACTTACTCACCTCCTCTGAAGAATTCATCCTCACCATGAGCAGCTCATTTCCTTGACAGACCTATCCTACAATGACATCACTGTTTACTCTGAACTGCCCCAGCTTTTTGTGTGACCCTACTTATGCTTCCCTTTCTAGCCTGGGGTCTGCACACACATTCATCCAGCCCTCCCACCTATGATGCCAGCTTTCATGGCCTTGACCTCCCCATCCTCCACATTCCCAAGCTGCCTCCCATCTTGGATGAATATGCATTCACAGGTTCTTCTCTGCCTCCCATTTTCCACCATGTGACCAGCATGCTATGTTTGAGCATCACTAGGGACGAGCAGGGCATATGAGCCTGGCACCAGGACCCAAGAAAAGCAGACCAACAAAGCTACACACACTCCAGAGCTCTTGTCATTGTGGGAGGAACAGGGTAAGTCACCAGAGGTGAACTAAGCGCCCCACAGACAAGGAGGGTAAGTTGAGAACATGGCAGGTCCATGGGCAGGATGGCCAGAGACCACCCATTGGAACTGGAACCTGCAAGGCAGGAACTAGCAAGGCAAGAAAAGTGCCGGGCAGCCAGCCCTCCAGGGAGCTATTCTTGCTTCTAGAATGTTTTCTCCATGATTTTTGGAATAACTTGCTGGCCTAGCTGCCTCTGCCAAGAAACAGAAAGGTGTGTAGGAGGTGTGGGTCAGGAACTCCAGGGTCTTCTCCAGGAGATGTCCTGCAAACTCAGTACCTCACAAATGTGGGCAAGCCATGAGGCATGGCTGCTCTACCCTGGGCAGAGATGGAGCCACCTGGCCCTGGAAGCTGGGAGTGTAGAGGTGGGGTGAAGGTCAGCCTGGGACAGCCAGGACTCTGCCTGGCCATGCCCTCTTCAGCTTAGAAAATCCAGTCACAAGCCAGTGCTGTGCTCTGGAAAGCCCTGTGGCCAGATTGTCCTCTGCTCGCCTTGGGAAAGTGACACAGAGCATCAGTGGCCCTTCTGACCACAGATTTTGGTTCTTCTCTTTCTAACTTCTGGAGCTAATACGATTGTAACTGTCCTCCCGACTCTGTGAGCTCTAGCACACAGCCCTCTCTGTGTGTCCTGATTCCTGGCTCCTCCAGCAGACTGACGTGGAGACGACCTGTCTGAGGGTTTGCTGTGCCCAAGTCAGAGGACAAGCAAGTGGGCCACCTATTCACCCTGAGTCCCTCTTCCCACATCCCCAAGCCCAGCACTTTCTGAGCTGGATGCCCCAGGGGACTAGGTCTTCCCTCCTATCCTTGCTCTGGAGCTGGTGGGTGGCTCTGCAGAGTCCCTTCAATGGTGGCCACTTTAAATCTGTGAGGAGAGGCACTGCCCAAGTAGGCATCCGGTCCTAAGAGGCCAGAGCCTCCTCAATCAAGCTGGACCAGAAACATCACACTCCATGACACAACATGTACACCTCGGCTGTCAGAGGCCTCTTCTGGAGTTCTTTGCCAAAGTTTGGATTCTACTGATTTGTTGTAAATAAACTCAATTTTCACTCCCTTCACACAAATCATATTTTTTTGGAACTCTTTTTTTTTTTAATCAAACGAGCAAGTGTATGAGAGATGAGGAAGTCAGAGGAGCGTGACTAAGACCGAGGCACCGGAAATGAAACAAGGAGGTGAGGCCCGCCTCTGTCTCCATGGCAATGAGAAACCAGAGGAAAGCAGCTCCCTGTGCAGGGTGTCAGCGAGTGACCCTCGGGCTGGCTATCTTTGTAAGGAACACGGCAAGTCTTTCTCCGGGACACAGGCGTCTGACCTGTAGGGAAGCTGTCCAGCCTGTCCTACTGTGAAGATGCAGCCCTGGCGGCTTCTCCCCAGCTTTTCTGCCAGCAACATAGCAGCCTTCTACTGCCCACTGTGGACTGCGGGGTTCTGAAGCATCTGGTCTCTGGCACAAGGCACACTGGCCCAAAGAGATCTTTCCCCTCAGCTCCCGGGAAGCTCAAGTCCCTGGGCTGTCCTGCCCACGGTAAATGTCTCTGTCACACACTAGTCCTTCAGCCACCAGAGGATTGAGTCAGAAGTTGGCTGTGCAGCATTCAGCCATGTCTATGTGGCTGAGCCTTATAGACCCACGTGCTGTCATCCACAGGACATGGCAGGAAAGTGGTACATCTCGACTATGCAAACAGGGCAGCTAAACTCTCCGGAACCCTGGCCACTGCCCCACAAGACTCTTCTTCCAGCGGACTTGGGTCCATGTTCCTTTTCTAGGACCACCATAGCTCTCAGTATGACATTATTTGCCCCCTGCTTGTCTTGGCTGTAATGAAGCCTGAGGGTCCCAGACCCCAGGAGCTACAGTAACTGTCAGAGTAAGGGGGTTAGCATGGGTGCTCCCAGTGCTGGCTCAGAACAGTGAGGAGGGACAGAGCAATGACAATCA
>CABHPR010151593.1:0-10736 GCA_902168415.1 Peromyscus melanophrys | reverse complement strand
AAAAAAAAAAAAAAAAAAAAAAAAAAAAAAAAAAAAAGCAAGTTCATGTCAGGTGGTAGTGGTGCATGCCTACAGGCCTGGTCTACCGAGTGAGTTCCAGGACAGCCAGGATTATACAGAAACCCTGTCTAGAAAAACAAAGCAAAACAGAAAGGAAACCAGTCCATATTGTTACCCATAGCAGCCTGAGGAGTTGCCTTGTCTTTTAGGCACCATTACTCAGGTAAAACCAGATCTCTGGCTTTGCCAGAGAAAAGAATTTCAGGATGAGCCGGTATGGCACAGAGTTGGAGGTTATTAAAAACATTCTAACATAGATTTTAAGCACAGGGGTTACTAGAAAGAGATGCTGGGGAAGGAAGAAAAATACTCCAGATTTTGGATATTTCAATTGATAGTGTAAAACTAAATGGCGGGGGTGGTCCAGTGGATGGAATATTTGCACAAGAATGAGGCCTGGAGTTGGGATCTCTAGCACCTGCATAAAAGCTGGGTGGCCACAGTGCCTTGCCCATAATCCCATAACACTTGGGAAGCAGAAATGGAATTCCCAGTGGCAAGCTGGTTAGACTAACCAGATCAAGGCCAGCAAATGGCTCTGTAAGGAAAGACACTTGCCTCCCAATGACCTAAGTTCAGTTCTTGGGAACCAGCTCTTACAAGTAGTAGACTAGGTGAACTATGAGCTCTGGGTTCATGGAGAGACCTTGCCTCAGTAAAATAGAAAGTGCCTTTGAAAGACAGTTGGTAGACTCTCTGGCTTAGTCTTGTTTTTAAGGTTCCCAGAAAATAACTGGGTGTAGTTGCATACACCTTTAATCCAGCAGCCAGTCTGGTCTATATAGTAAGTTCCAGGATAGCCAGGGCTACACCTAGAAGTCCTGTCACCTCCCTCCCCCAAAAAAATATCTGGAAGAGTGAGACCCTACTGAAGGCTGTAGCACAAAAGCCATAATCCCAATTTTTTCCTTTTTTTTTTTTTTTCCCCACAAGGTTTGCCCTTAAACTTCTGATCCTCTTGCCTCCACCTCCAGTCATGTCACCATGCCCTAATTATGTGGAGCTCGGAAATTTAAGGTTTTATGCATACTAAGCAAGCACTTTCCAACTAAGCTAGAACTCCAGGCACTTTTTTGGGGGAGGGGGGGAGTTTTGAGTTTTTTTGAGACAGGATTTCTCTGTAGACCAGGCTAACCTCAAGCTCAAGAGACCTGCCTGCCTCTGCCGAGTGATGGTATTAAAGGCATATGCCACCACACCCAGCAATCTTCAGTCACTTACCTCCCCCCAACCCTCCCCCCCCCCACACACACACACAGGGTTTCTCTCTAACAGCCCTGGCTGTCCTGGAACTCACAGAGATCCATCTGCCTCTGCATGCACCATCATACCCAGCATTTAAAAGAATTTTTGAGACAAGATTTCACTATGTAAACTAGGCTAGCCTCAAACTTTGAGATACTCCAAATTTCCCTTGATTTTGTTACCTGCTTTTTGTTGTTTGTGGTTTTGGCCTTTTTCTTTTGATACGTGCTGTCTCAAATCAAATACACTGAGTTAATGAATGTAAACCAAGAGGAGGTCAGATAGGATTTGTTAGCCAATTCTGCAGCAAGACTTCCTGTCTCCATCTTGGCAGTAGATGATGATTGGGTTTTGCTAGCCACTTTAAGATTTCTTAGGACCCAGGGAAGCTCTGCATAGGGTGGTGTACCTGAGAGTGTAAGACAATGTTTTCTTATTCAGGTTGCCTTAAACAACAGACTAGACTCTTGACAAATAATTTATCTTCTGAAATGATGTAACTGAGAGATGTTGAAAATTGACCAGCTGGCATCAAAGCCAGACTAGGCAACTCAGACTTTACCTTTAAGAAAAAAAAGAAAAGAAAAAAGGCAAGACTAAAATAGAGCTTAGTAAAGTGTTTGCCTTGCATGTAGGACATGATGAGTTAGGGCCCCAGAACCCATGTAAAGAAGCCATGTGAGGTGTTGTATGCTTCTAATACTAGGGAGGCAGAGGTAGGAAGGTCCCTGAAGTTGCTGGCCAGCTAGTCTAGCTGAATTGGCAAGCCCTAGCCCTTGAGAGAGAGTCCTTGTGCCAAAAACAAAGTGGGATGGCTCTGAGGAATGATATATGAAGTTTTTATGGCCTCCATGAGCATACACACACATGAGCACATGCTTAAACACAGGAAAGGACAGACATTTTTGGAACTTTTTTTTTTTTGAGTGTCAGGATTAAAATTTACCTGGAACATAAATTGCAAAGGAATAGACTCAAATAATGCTGGGGGCTGGAGAGATGGCTCATAGGTTAAGAGCACTGGCTGCTCTTCCAGAGGTCCTGAGTTCAAAATTCCCAGCAACCACATGGTGGCTCACAACAATCTGTAATGAGATCTGATGCCCTTTTCTGGCCTGCACACATACATGCAGGCAGAATAAAGAAAGAAAGAATGCTGGGCCAGTGAGATGGTTCAGTAGGTAAAATTTGTGTTTAAGCCTGATGACCTGAGTTTGACTCCCAGCTCTCAGATAATGAAAAGAGAGAACTGGCACTCACAAGTTGGTGTCTGACTTCTGCACATGTGCTATGGCATGCATGTACAAACACATACCGTCTTTTTAATTTTTTTTTTTAAACGGGGCTAAAGTGATGGCCCAGTGGTTAAGAGTACTTAATGCTCTTGCAGGGACTAAGGTTTGGTTTCTAACACCCACATGGAGGCTCACAGCTGTTAGTAGCTCATAAATCTTTTGCATATGGATGTTTTGCCTGTGTGTATGTCTCTGTGTCCTATGTATGTGTCTCGTATCCATAGAAGCCAGAGGAGGGCATCAGATCTCCCTTGTGCCTGGAGTTAGCCACCATATGGGTACTGGGAATAGAACCTAGGTCCTCTGGAAGAGTAGCCAAGTGATCTTGACTGCTGAGCCATGCATTATCCAAAAAAACATGTTTTTAGAAATTAAAAGAAAAAAGTAGTTCATCTCCTATTCTAATCCAACCCCTCAAAGTTTTTAATCAGGGGCAAATATAATAAGCCCAGGCTAACCTCAGACTCAACATTGTCCCATTCACAAATCATGCTACTCAGGAAAAAGACTTCGTTCTTGCTTTGGAAGCACTATTTTTTTGTGTTTATGTATTTTATCCTTTTAAAAACAGCAATGTTTTATTTTGTTCTCAGATATAAGAGAAAACTACTCATAAATGACTTTGGAAGAGAAAGGAAGTCTTCATCAGGAAGGTACATGCTGAAACATTTCTAATTTGTTAATGAAAATTTTGAGGGGCTTGTTCCAGTAGCATTTATTAGTTATTCTTCATTGTGTGTACTGGAAATTCCTATAGTATAGACTCAGTTTTTGTGGATTCATATCATTTGAAATTGAGAGGGGAACAGTTGCAGTGTTTTCTTGGCACACAGTGATCTTAAATCCAAGGCTTGTTGATCTTTCATTATTTTTAGTTCTGATTCAAAGGAGTCTATGTCTTCAGTACCAGCTGATGTGGAGACGGATGAAAGTGTCTTGATGAGAAGACAGAAGCAGATCAACTATGGGAAGAACACTATTGCCTATGACCGATATATTAAAGAGGTTCCCAGGTAGTATTGTCACATAGGTCTGTCTTAGTCCCTCCCAACAACCTTGTACCTGTTAAGGAGTTGCTTATATTAGACATACCTTCTAGGAAGTGTTTATTAGTGACTCATAAGACCTTAAGTAGTCATTTTCATAGCTTTGACTATTAGAGAGCATTTTATCCTCAGGACTTACAAAATATATGGTATGGTTTTATAAAGTATGTAGTTATTAAAATACACAATAGGAAAATAAAAGTCAAGTTAAAGAATGTAAGTGTTTAATTGGAGAATTGGAGAGCTGGGTGTGGTGGTATATGCCTCTTTTTTTGCTCATCCTATAGAATCTCAGTTACTACTGGGTGTGGTGGTGCACGCCTCAAAGTGTGTTTAGTCTTTTAGCTCTGTGCAGGTATGAATGGCTTGTACTGAGGCAATCTTATGTCCTCTAGACACCTGCGACAACCTGGAATCCATCCTAGGACCCCCAACAAATTTAAGAAGTATAGCCGGCGATCATGGGATCAACAGATCAAACTCTGGAAAGTGGCTCTGCATTTTTGGGATCCTCCTGCTGAAGAAGGATGTGATTTGCAAGAAATGTATGTCTTTGTTGCTTTCTTTTTCTCTGTCACAGTGAGGGATTATCCTGGAAGTTGTCAAGAGAACAGACACACTAGCCTTTAGGCCTCATTATATTGCACAAGGTTGTGGATGCCAGGGAAGAGTTCACTCCCTGTGCTGGATTCAGTCTTTTGGAGCTAGAAAACAGTCCAGGACAACTGGTTGTGTATGTGCAGGTCAGAGGACAACCTTGAGTGTCAGTCCTTTCCACATTGTTTGAGACAGGGCCTCATGTTTTGTTATGTTTGTTACTGTGTGGGCCAAGTGGCCCGTGACCTTTCTTTGTTGTGAGTTCTGGGAATCCAAAATTAGGACATTATATCTACAAAGGCATTTCCCACTGAGCCATCTCCTCAACCCTATTTGAGGGGTTTTGGTTTGGATTTTTGAGATAGGGTCTCTGTGTAGTCCTGTCTGTCCTAGAGCTTGAGGTTAGACCAGGTGGGCCTGAGTGCTGGGATTAAAGGTGTGCACCACCATGAGTTGCACTTTTAGTGTTTTGATTAGGGTCTTTTTTTTTTTTTTCCGGGACAAAGTTTCTCTGTGTAGCTTTGCACCTTTCCTGGATCTTGCTCTGTAGACCAGGCTGGCCTCAAACTCACAAAGATCTGCCTGCCTGTGCCTCCCGAGTGCGCCACCACTGCCCGGCTTTGATTAGGGTCTTAACTCGGTGGCACAGGCTCAATTTGAAGTTCTGCCTTAGAAGGTATTGAGGTACTACCATATTTGGCTTAATAGCATTCCATTCCGCTCACCTCAGAAGAAAATTGGTCTTGTTACTGCTTTGCAAGAATGTTTACAGGGTCAGAAGTGAGTTCCAAGACAACCAGAGCTACATAGAGAAACTTTGTCTCAAAAACAAAACAAAACAGGATATTTACAGGTGTGTATGAATGACAGCACAGCTTGTCAGATTCTGGTCTTCTGTGAGCCTGGCAGGTTTCCACTTTAGTTGCTGTCAGCTTTCTATGTTGGGTATTGGTTAGGAATTAAATTTTGGCAAATGTGTGAAAGCTGACCTTGGGGACAACACACACTGTGATGGGGTGGTGTTTGGTTTTAGTGAACAAACTTAGAAATTCTCATCTTCTGATGGTAGCAGGTGACTGACATGCTTATTCATTTTCATTTCTCAGACAACCTGTAGATCTTGGGGAAATGGAAACAGAATTCACAGAAAGCAGCTCCGAGTCCCAGACGAGTTCACAGGATAACTTTGTAAGTACTTCCTTTGGTTCTGTCTCTCAGCTTGGGTGTTAAATCACTTGAGAATATACCACTTTACATACTGAGCTTAGAACTGAAATTGGATTATAATGTTTATGAAAGGGGGACTTTTTCCCATCAACAAATACCACAGTGATCACAGATTGGGTTCTGAGCATTTGAGCTCAGTTTGGGCTTTTGATTCTACCTTTAATCACCATTTTTAGTGAACTGCTGGTGTAGGGATCATCTCCTGAGTGCTTATGTAGGGAATAATTGTTTTGTTTTTTTATTTGAGACAGGATCTCTCTTTTATACTTCTGGCTGTCCTAGAGCTCACTATGTAGACTAGGCTGGTCTTCAGCTCACAGAGGTCCTCCTGTTGCTGCCTTCTATGTGCTGAGATTTGTTTGGCCTGAGAATTTTTTTTTTTTTTTGGTTTTTCGAGACAGGGTTTCTCTGTGTAGCTTTGCGCCTTTCCTGGAGCTCACTTGGTAGCCCAGGCTGGCCTCGAACTCACAGAGATCCGCCTGCCTCTGCCTCCCGAGTGCTGGGATTAAAGACGTGTGCCACCAACGCCCCGAAATAATTTTTTTTAAAGTTGCATAATTTAAAGCTAGTTGTGGTATTGTGTGCCTGTAACCTTGGCCCTTGTGAGGTGGAGGCAGGAAGATCAGAGATTGAAGACTAGCCTGGACTACACAAGATCCTATTTCAAAAACCATGGGTTAGCCAGGCAGTGGTGGCACACACCCTTAATCCCAGCATTTAGGAGGGAGGTGGAGGCAGGCTGATGTCTGAGTTTGAGGTTAGCCTGGTCTACAGCAAGAGTTCCAGGACAGCCAGGGCTGTACACAGAGAAACCCTGTCTTTAAAAAAAAACAAAACAAAACCAGGGTTAGAGAGATGGCTCAGCATTTAAGAGCACTGACTGCTCTTCCAAAGGATCCAGGTTCAATTCCCAGTGCCCTTATGGCAGCTTACAACTGTCTGTAACCTCCAGTTCCAGGGGATCTGATACCTTCACACCAATGCACATAACATAAAGTTAAATAAATTTAAAAAGAATAAACAAAAACAAAACCTATGGGTTATGACTGGAGGTGAGGGTAAGGGGGATGGAGTATTTCAATCCTAGCATTTAGGAGGCAGAGGCATGTGGATCTCTTAAGTTCGAGGCCAGCCTGGTCTGTAGCAAATGTCAGGCTGCCAGGACTACACAGTGAGGGTCCCCCTCCCCTACTCCCAATAAACTGAGCTATACTGAAATTGCCTTATCTCTGATTCATTAGTTAATGACCTGGTACAATATTCAGATCTGTCTGTATTTGTACAATTTACAATAAAAAGATCCCTTTATTTTTGTGGAGACCTTCCACTGTTTACATATGTAAATTCCTAGGATCTGAAGTGGCAAAACGTGAAAGACTCAACTGTTATAAGTTATTACAAAGTTGTTCTTACGAAAATATAAACAAAAATCCATTGCCTTATCCTGGCTCTCAGCTGTGCCACTTCAGGTACACTCAGGTTTATTGATCTTTTTCCCACCATACAATGTGGTCGTGACAAACTGGAAGTGTACGCTACAGAAAACAGCTGGTTTTCTTGGCTTTGTCTTGCTGCTAGGCAAGCCCACTTGTGCTCGGGGTAACTTGAGAGGAAGCCTATGTGATCAGTTGATGTAGATGTGACTGTCTCTGTTTTCTAGGATATGTATGCTGGCACACCCACCAAAGTCAGACATGTAGACTGCCAAGTGGAGGATGAGTTTGATTTGGACGCTTGTTTAACTGAACCCTTGAAAGACTTCTCTGCCATGAGTTAACTGCCACCTGGTGGCAACTCTTGGAAATACTTGGCTCTACCTAGCCACCTGGAAAGCTGGTTAAGCATGAGCTGCTGTGCATTTGTATTTGTTTTCTCTGTTAAGAGTTTATTTTCTCATGATAAATTGTTTTCTTGCCTTATTTTATGTATGGTGAGTGTTACACATGTTTTAAATTGTAAATGAAGCCAAATCTGGTGAAGACTGAACCCTATTATCCACCCTCCCACGCCCCCAAGTTAGACAACAGGATATTTGTAGTTTTCCACAAGAACTTGAGACTTCAGTTGCCACTTTTCAGATGGGTTGGCGGTGGATTTTAACCATGTGTTTATGGGACCAATCCAGAGTCAGCTGTCTTTCTAGGTAACTGATTGAGTATTCTCTCAGTCAGGCAGCTCCAGTGACTTTGTAAAAACTTATTTTCTGGTCTTTTATCAATGTGAATGTAGTTTTTCTCTTACACAGAGCTCTGAACAAAAATGTTAAGCTGTTATATTAATGTGCTTTATGTAAGTTATATAGTGTTAATTTGGAACTTGGAATAGCACTAGTGTGAGGTAGAATCTTAGCATGTGCTCTGAGAATTGAGGTAGAAGAGAGGGATTTAGAACTTTTTTTTTAATGATCAGTTAATTTACCATGTAATATTGCTGTAAATGATAATGTGTACAGATACTCTGTTCATGTATTCAATTGTAAACTTGTCGATATTTGCATTTCTATTGCTTTTGTATGGAATGTTAATTGCAAAAATAAAAGATGTTTTAACTGATTTGTAACATTGCCCTATACTGTGGAGGAGAGGGTCAGTGTTTTCTTTTGTACCTGAAGCACTTGCATGGCATATGGGAGGGAATGCCATCTTCTTTTGGTGAGAGAACCATGCCCAAATCTGGTAGGTAGTGGCTAAGCACAGACACTACTGACCTTTTAAGTTCCCACCCATTCCATCTTTAAGGGGACCTTGATAGGTTTGCTGCTCTGGCATGGGACCTGGTTACATGTCAGTATAGATCCCTGCTGTGGGATATTCTGTATGTCAAATGTGTTGCTCTGATTGGTTAATAAATAAAACACTGATTGGCCAGTAGCCAGGCAGGAAGTATAGGCGGGACAAGGAGAGAGGAGAATTTTGGGAAGTGGAAGGCTGAGGCAGAGAGACACTGCCAGCCGCAGCCACGAGAAGATGTTAAGACACCGGTAAGCCACATGGCAACTTATAGATTAATAGAAATGGGTTGATTTAAGCTATAAGAACAGTTAGCAAGAAGCCTGCCATGGCCATACACTTTATAAGTAATATAAGCCTCTGTGTGTTTACTTGGTTGGGTTTGAGCAGCTGCGGAACTGGCGGGTGAAAGATTTGTCCTGACCCTCGGCCAGGCAGGACCAGGAAAACGCTAGCTACAGATCCCAACCATTCTCATGTGCCTAAGCACAATGAAACCCAAGGAGCCAGCATGGTATCTGACCTATGTTCAGTTCTTTTTTTTTTTTTTTTTTTAAATAATATGGAACGCTTCACGAATTTGCGTGTCATCCTTGCGCAGGAGCCATGCTAATCTTCTCTGTATCGTTCCAATTTTAGTATATGTGCTGCCGAAGCGAGCACCTATGTTCAGTTCTTAATCATGTGCATTTGTGGTGTTAGGATAGTTAGGATTCCAGTTGCTGTGAAAAGACTCCATAACCATGCAACTCTTAAAAGGAAAACATTTCATTGGGGATGGCTTACAGTTACAGAGGTTTACTCCATTATCATCATGGTGGGAAACATGATTGCATGCAGGCAGGCATGGTACTGGAGAAAGAGCTGAGAGTTCTAAGTCTTAATCTGCAGGCAACAGGGAGTGAACTACCATACTGAACATAGCTTGAGCAATGGAGACCTCAAAGCCCACCCCCAGGGTTCACACTTCCTCAATCAAGGCCACACCTACTCCAACAAAGCCCCACCTAATAGTGTAGTTCCCTTTGGGAGCCATTTTCTTTTCAAGCCACAAGGACTCTTCCATGTCTCCTGTGTTAAATCCTGGGCAAACTAAACACTGGGCCCTGGCATCTCTGGACATTAACCCAAAACCATGACCACATGTATATTCATGTAAATTCAACTATATGAAAGTGATGATGGAGTTGCCACAAGCAAGAGGTGGGTAGCACAGGCAGTTTCCTTCAAGGTGTTTCCAAAGGGCAATAAATTGCTTTTGTATACTTGACATCTGTCTACCTATAGGTTCTATGACAGCCACAGTAGATGGCCCTGAAGGCTGTATTATTACAGTGGGTTCGTAGTGGTCAGGTTGAGATAAGTGAGGAGGGTGAGGTAGGGAATGTGGGAACTGCCACTTTTTCAGGGATCCTAGAGATGGCCTGACAGGTGGCATTTGAGCCATGCCTTGAAGGGCAGCAAGTACAAAGGCCCTGAGGTAGAGGTATGGATACATTGACTGTATGAGCCTAAAATGTGGAGACTGGGAGGTCTTGGAACAGTTGGTGAGAGCTGCAGGAAACAGAAAGCTGCTCTTGCCCCCTGCTTCCCTTGTGCTGGATAATGCTGGGTGATACAGATAAGCAGCTGTCTGCGTTGTGCAGGGTAGTACCTCCTGGCTTCTGCTCTAGATAAAATGCTTACTGATACGTTCAAGGCAGGCCTGTTGAACCCACAGAGTGTGATTTGAGTAACTTTTCCTTTCCTGATGGCAAACAGTGCTAAAATTAAGCACATTCCAGAATACAGATTTTCTAGTAAAGGTAAGGATTGTGGCTTTAAGACTTAGAAAGTTGAGAACTCTAAACCATAGTGCTGCTGATCTTACAAACCTGTTTGTTTCCAACAGAAGTCCAAAAAAGAGGGCATCTTTTCAAGAGCATATACATGTACTCACAAAGCTAAAATAGTTCTTTTTTGAAAGTTTAGCAGAAACATGATAGACTGAACAGGAATGGGCAGTGGAAGTAAAATAGCCTTTTTGGGCCCTTAGGATCTTGCAAACAGGAAGCAGGTTCAAGAATCCAGTGGCATGCTGGGCAAAGTGGTGCACACACCTTTGATCCCAGCACTCAGGAGGTAGAGGCAGGTGGATCTCTGTGAGTTTGAGGCCAGCCGGGCCTACAGATTGAGTTCCAGGACAGCCAGGATTACACAGAGAAACCCTGTCTTGAAAAACAAAAACAAACAAAATCCAGAGGCACACAGGTTATTCTCCATGGACCAGAAGGATAATTTTGAGGGTGAACCCGGCAACCTAGAGGGCAAAGCCAGGAGCCTAGAATCTGGCCCTTGGGGAAGAGATGAGACCTACTTGGGACTGCTTACATGGCATGTGCTGATGGGATTTCAAGACTGCAGCATTGCTGTGGACTGGCCACTAGACAGCATGTCCTCTTAGTATGCAAGCTGCAGATGGTGGAAGCGGGTAGGCTTCGATCGGGTTTCTACCTAGCAGAGGATCACAGCAGTTCATACTCATGACTTGTTGCATT
>CABHPR010151592.1:0-17853 GCA_902168415.1 Peromyscus melanophrys | reverse complement strand
CTATTTTTCATAGGAAGAAATACTACAACTTCCATCACCCACAACAGCATGTGAAGAGCGCTGAGGAACATTACTCAATAGTATAATGGATTGACTGACTTCAAGTTCATGATCCATCCCAGGCTCACTAGGGAGAAAAGCCACAATGCCATCAGCTAGGCCAAACTTAAAGAAAAGTCTGTGTCTACATAGAGTAAGGGGATTTAACTATGTAGTTAGGCAGGGGTGACACAGAACAGTGACAGTGGGGTGACTGATTAGTATGAAAAACCAGGGAATGTGTAATGCCCCAGCTAAACATCACCAAGAACAAACTTATAGACAAACGAACCCAAAATGAATAACAATTCTTATATGTAAAATCCCAACAACAACAAATCCACAGGAAAACCAAAACCTAAGCCTAGGAGACATGTGAGTGTCCATGAAAGGAAAATATGAAAAATAGATTATCTCAAAATGTAAATATATATATATATATATATATATATATATATATATATATATATATATATTCTGAGTGAGCCAGTCAGAGAAAGAATATACAAACTTCAAACTAGGCAGAAATATATGCCAATCACATTATCAACAACAATGCTACTCACAATATCCCCAAACCCCTTAAGTTAAGCACTCAAGTTCAAAACTGAGAAAAATGTATTAACATGATTCATCTATAAGATGTTAAATGAAAATCCACTGAAAAGAAAATCTAATAGTAGTGGAATCTTCCAGAACTGGGAAACAGAGATTTAGTGAGGGATGCTCAAATTTCCATCAACATGGGGCAGTCCAGGAATGTGGGCTCAGTGCTGAAAAAAAACAACTACACTCTGAGGATTCTGGCTGTCCATAGCCATACGGATGGATAATTCTAAAATAAAGTATTTTGCATTACATACTTGAGACAATCTCCAAAATCCTCAGTGGAGAACATCATGGCAATCACATGGGTTGTTTATTATTTGTTTCATTTTTTAAAAATATATTTCTATTGGGAAATTGGAATACTATGGGGAAAAAATGAAGATGAGAATTTAACCTGCAGGGTTGGAGTGAACTTAGAATCAGAACGACCAGTATTTACAGGATTAACACTGAAAGATAGCTAGATGGTTGATTATAGAGGACAAATAGCTAGATAATAGAAGACAAATAGATGATACATGATAGGTAGAAAGCAAAATGGATGATAATGGATAGATAGATAGATGAAAGATAGATAAATAGATAGATAGATAGATAGATAGATAGATAGATAGATAGATAGATAGATAGATAGATAGTTGGTTAATAATAAGTAGATAATGGAAGAAAGATAATATACAAATATATGATAAATACAAAATAGATGACAGAGATGATAGACATTGACAAATAGATGATTGATTGATGATAGACAGATAATAGATGACAGATAGATTGGAAACAGATCATAGATGATAGACAACCATCGATGACAGGCCCAGGCCGATGGGAAAACAGCATCAACACCCTGCATGCATCCCACTGCTGCTACTTGAACAGCCTAGAACCAATGACAGCTTAGTAGCCACACATTCAGCCAAGCCTTCAGGTTTACATGCAAATATACTTTCCTACTAAAATTAATCAGAGTCCTTCAGCAAATGTAACTCAGAGGTGGGGTAGAAGCAGAAGACTATCTTTCAACAAGTTGTACAAGAGAATCAGGGAAGCGCCAGGGGTTTTGATGTTCCTGGAGACTTAAGATCAAAGCCTGAACTCTGGCAGCCTCAACAAGCTGGGCACAAACACCCACACATTCAATGCAGCAATTTAAGAGACAGGTAGAGGAAGAGAAAGACTCATCCAATCTGACCACATAGGAAAGGGGGCCAGACAAGAGTCTAGTGGCCCCACCCCACCACCGACCAGGTCTGTCTCTGGGGTCCTTACATAAGGTTTAGCTTTCACAGAGGACAAGAGATGTGTGTAACTGAGCAGTCCTGTCCATCACTGGCAATTATTATTTTGATAATGTGTGTCCTGAAAGTGGCCTGACAAGTGATGAGAACTATGGGATGTCTCATCCTGGGAGAAGGTTTCCTCCTGGGTCTGCAGGAAGGGTCTCCCCTTCCCCTAGTATGGAATTCCTGTGGACACTTGAAATCAGTGGTTCTCAGCCTTCCTAATGCTGTGACCCTTTAATACAGTTCTTCATGTTGTGGTGACCCCCAACCATAAAATTATTTTCCTTGCCTCTTCATAACTGTAATTTTGCTGCTGTTAGGAGTCATAATGTAAACATTTGTGTTTTCTACTGGTCTTAGGCAACCCCTGGGGTGTGACCCACAGGTTAAAAAACTGCTGCTTTAAATCATTGAAGTCCTGACATGAGGTTTAGGTTTAAATAGAGAGCAAGGGATATGCATAGCTAAGCTGCTCTGGTGGAGGTGTGGCCCTGCCCATCATTGTCCCATCATTGACTCAGCTGTGGTATCCCCTGAGCCAGGCCCCAGCATGAATCTGCCGGGAAAATTTCAATTCTTTTGTGTGCCTTATCTCCATAGGAAGATACTTGAAGGGAGGGGTACACATGTCTCTTTGGAATGTCTTCCCAGCTATCGGGATGTTTCGTTCCATTTGTGGTTGTAGAAAATCATATCCTTATTCCTAGAAAATATCAAAGAATTCTAATGAGAAAGGACACCGTGTCTTTAACATCTCCTCAATTGCTTCAGAAAAATGTGTAAGCATTCTTGTACATAATTGTGTAGGCCTGACTATCCATGTGCCCCTGCATGTGTATGCACATGGAAAGGAGGGTGGGGAGAGAGAGGTAGCAAACATATGCAGTCAGTTCTGGGACAAGGACATACGATTCCTTTGAATTATTATTGTAAGTGTTAAATCTTGGGGAAATTAGAGTAAAAAGTTACAAATTCACTTCAAAATGAAGAGGGAATAATGAAATGCTTGAGCCCTGAGTCTACATCTCAAGATTTTCGAACATTCCCACAGCATTTCCAAGCTTTCCATCATGTCACATCTCTCCTGAACCAAGTGGCCTATAAAGTTCACCTTCCTGGAGAGTAAAGGTCAATGCAAGAAGGAGAACCCCCATTGGTTGTCTTGATAGATCTGTGATTGGCTCAAAAGCCAGACAAAAGGTCATGGGGCATCAGGTATTCTATAGGACACATAAAGAGAACTGTCACTGCCTAATGGGAACAAAGCATTCTCTGGGAGCATCTTCCCAGCCTATTTCTAGTTTCCATTTGACATGAATTTAAATGAATGCAATAATTTATCCACATTGTTGTTTAAAATAAAGCTGTCATATTTCCAACTTTCTTCCCCGCTCCCCCCAAGCTATCCAAGAGTTTCCCCACTTTGCCTTGTCATTTCGTTTGTCATTTCTCTGTAGCACTGAGCAGGACCTCATGGGGTCCTGACACTGTATTTTTCAGGGAACCCACATCTCCTGCTGTCTTCCTTTGCTTTCTGAATCTCTTTCTATTTATGATACAAAGTAAAATAAAGCCCATTAAACCGTTTATTTACATGAAATCAGGGCGCTTGTTCAGACACGGCATGTGGTCTGAAGAGGCAGACATTCAAGCACGCATACATTTCTCCTGATTGCGCTGGGACATTTCTTTTCTGGGTATTGGAAAGCTGCAGTGAGCCAAGATGCTCAGAATTCAAAATGAGATCTTCCTCTGAACCCCGTGTTTGGTGTAGACACTGAGGTGTAGGCATGGTTGGGCTTCCAGAGAGATCCTGAGCTTCTGTGCAAAGTTATCTCAGAGTCCTGGCATCCCAGCAGCAAGTACTGACTCTTGTTTGGTAAATGGAGGCTGAGATTGGATGTTCCTTTCATTTGAACACTATCCCAGTATCACCCAGAGCACGGGGTGTGATCTGTGAGTTGGAAACACAAAGTTCATGGTAAGATCCCCAGAGAAATAAAAGCAATGGCTTCTTCGTCTCTTTGAAAAACCATCCCAAAGAAACAGAAGGGGTAAAAGGTTGATGCTAATACACTGTGACACATGGCAGAGAACCTCACAGGAGGAAGGAGGAGCCTGGGAAAGCTAGGAGGAGAGGTCACAGCTGGCCATGTCTTTGCACAGGACACTCAGGGGCTGGCCCAGAGTCATGATAGAGTGTGGCCCAGGTGACATCGGGCACAGACCTCCTTGCTCTAATGTTGTGAGAAAAGCCATTCTCAACAAATACTTACATCTGAAGTTAGAAATAAAATAGATAAATTAAAGGGAAAAAAATTAAAAAGCCAATTTTTATCCTGTTTGGTTGTTGTCTCTTGGAGGCCTGCTCTTTTCTGAAGGGAAGCAGAGAGGAAGGGGGAGTGGACCTCTGCAAGAGGGGAGGTGCTACAGGAAGCTGGAAGGAGTAGAGGGAGAGGAAACTGTGGTAGGGACATATTGTATGAGAGAAAACTATTTCCAATTTAAAAAACAAATACAAGAAGCCAAATTCCCCACACTATCTCAAATTGATAAAAATAAATAACACACGAAAAAAAGAGCTCTCATGATTAAAATATCCATTAATCTGCACATGTTTGTAAACAAACTTTGAGATGGGTTTTCCTTAAATCCTCCATGTCTGTCTTAACTAGCTTCTGTCAGCCCTGTCATCTGAAGTCTAAATCACCCTGAGGATTAGGAAAACAAGAAAGCACGCATCTCCCCATATATTTAAAACAGATAACTTCATGATGATAGGTGAAAATGAGCTGAATCTAATTATGAAAGCAACTTCAACATTTAGTTGTCTTATTTTAAACCTAAGCTTATGAGCTGATTGAGTCTATGAGTTTTTCTGATTCCGTTTGTCTGACTTCTATCCATGTGTCCACCAGTATAAAGTATACTCGGGGGAACAAAGATACCATACGGGGAACACTACTACACCCTGAAAGACTTGTAAGAAAAGGACCAATTATGTCATGAATGACAGCTGGAAACGAGTTCCATGGAGTATCCTGTGAGATAATTGGTGTTGGAATTCCTGGCCACTCCCCCAGCTACATGACTGCACATGCACAGTTCAATAGCCAAGCAAGGAGCCTTATGTTCTACCTAATCCGTGAGCTGCTGGATCGCATAATTGGCGAGCAGAATGATCATGCAATCTATGTGCATGTGTGATGCAGCTCTGTAAACCCTTATGCACATGTGCAGGGGAATCCATAAGAAGAGGGACACAGATTCCTTCCCCTCTTCTTCTTCTCCTTCCCCATCTCTCTCTCTGCACATGTCTTCCATAGGCCTGGTCACGCTCTCTTCTGTCCCTCCCTTCTCCTAATAAAGCTCTGATAGTGGGTTTTGTCGTGCCTCCTGGCCTTTCTCATGCTGTAACAGTGCCGCTTAATGAATAACTCAGCGCCGTATTAAAACCGACAATTGGATCCAAAGGCATTGATTCCCTGCATCAGAAGGAATCCATCCATGAACATCCTGAACCAACAGTCCCACGGGCATGTTAGCATACACTGTGTAGGATAAAGACCTTGTCTAGTTGCATAGCTACTATTTACCCACCATTCCTTTTGGCCTCACAGTAGTATTTCCTTGCACTTCTTCCTGATTCCTCCATCTTGGTCCCACCCTGTCAGTCTCCACTTTCTGTGTTCTAAATGTTGTTGCTCTCCAGGGCCAGGTTTCTTCAGAACTTCCCCTCCTGCTCCCTGCATCCATGCCTTCAAGGACTTGCCCTGTTCAATAATTTCTATGAGACAGATGAGAGATCACACAGGACCCAGACCTCTGCCAGAAGCTTCCCGGCTGGGCAAACACAGCCAGTCGCCGCTTCCCCACCCCCCCCCACTACCCCCCACCCTCCACCCCCGCACATTAATCAACCAAGACACTTGGAGGTAAGTACTGTCCTTCAATTGCTGTGCTTTGCCTCTCTTGAGTGACACCAGAAGCATACAATACCTACTTCCTTCTTTCACAGAGTGAAAATACGTGGCAAGCCCAGTCCTCAGGGCAGTTTGAGTCAGTTTATCCACTTAGGTCCTCGAGAAACAAGTGGCTTTAGTGGCTCCATTTTGGCTTACGGTTGAGTAATATTGACATGCTCTTACATTTCAACATCTTCATGAACCACAGGGAAGCCTTGCCTCAGGCTCTGAAGAGACCGGTCCCCCAGCCTTGTTCTAATGGTCCAGTGCACCACAAGACAGAGGGCAGGAGCTGGCTCTGTGCTCCCTCCCTCCCTCTCTGTCCTCTCTCTTCATCTCCCTTCCAACCTCCCTCTCCCTCCTCTTTCTCCTTTTTTGCTGTCTGAATATTCTTAGTCAGTTTTTCAATTTGCTGAGAGCTTTAAAAATGTTTATAAAAATATCATCCATATAAATATATTATATAAAAATTCTTTAGTGGCTTTGCATAGTTACAAAGATCTTTTTGGCTTTATTCATCATAAGGAAAGAATCATTACTTGGGAGAAATAAACTTACAAAAGAAATTAAAGATTAGAAAAGTAAAAAAAACTCATCACTATTGGTCTTTCTCCGCAAGAACACTCATTCCTTTGGAAATTAAGTTTCTCAGGCATGTTCCCTATTTCACCATTCCTAATTATAGTTATAACCCCCAACCAAAAAAAAAAGAAAGAAAGAAAAAAAAAACAGAAACAGTACTGAGAAACAGTACTGAAATCAATGTTCCCTCAAGCACATTCCCATTACACATTAATCCTTCCAGGATGCTCATTCTCTTGCTGCCTACCAACACCAATCCAAGCAAGGTTAAATGCTTTCAAATTGAAATGCTAACTCAAGTTGCTAGAAATAGAGCTTTTTATCAAGAACTAGGAAATTAATTCTGTGTAGTATATTGCCTTTTCAAATAAAAAGACAAAGAAGTTCCTTTCCCCCCGGTGAACAAGAGGAATCAAAAGTACTTTCAAACTTCACCTTCTACAACATGATGAGGTCACCTTACACTTTTTTTTTTCTTTCAGTTGATCCCTGGCCATTCTCTAAAATCAATATCAACATTTCTTTAGTCATAACTGTGTTAAGAACTGTCTATACAGACATGGAGCCATGATATCCCTAGCTATCTGGGTCACCTGCATGAGGAGGCTTCCACTCTTTGCCAGTGTTAATCAATTTCTGCAGGAGAGGTGCTGGTGGTGGTTATGCCAGCGCTACAGAAGGCCCAGATCTGTCTAGTCAGAGCTCCAGTTCTGTGACAGCCCCTCTCTCCTAATTGCTTCCCTGCTCAGTTCTGGTCACTCTAGAAGAATGCCTCAGATTTAAACATCAGAACTTCCTTCTTGTATTCTGTAAGCTCCAGCAGGGAAGGCAGACAGGCATGGCACTTGAGTAGTGGTTGAAAGCTTACATCCTAATCTACATGTAAGAGGCAAAGAGAGCTAACTGGGAATAGCATGGCTTTTTGAACCCTTAAAGTCCACCTGCAGGATGCCCATCTTCCAATAAGGCCACACCTTCTAATCCTTTCCAAACAGTTCCACCAATTGGGGACCAAGTATTCAAATATATGAAGCCTATGTGGGCTATTATCATTCAAACTACCATAGATCCCTTCCCATACCTGGAAGTTTGGGGTCAAAGGGCTCTTGGTGGTTTCCTTCTATTTTTCCTTTGTTTTGTGACAGGGTCTTACTCCATATCCCAGACCCTTCTGGAACTCACTATGCAAACCAGGCTAGCCACAAACTCATGGCAATATTCCTGCCTCAGTCTCCTGAGTGTTGGATTATAAACGGAAGGTACCCTGCCCAGCTGTGGATCCATAGCCTGAAGGAGTGAACAGCCTTCCTAAAATGATCACCTTGTGAGTTAAGATTTCCACAGACAAGATGTTGGAGACAAGCACCGAGTACACCGTCCTCCCTAAGAGACCTGCCGGGATGACTCAGCGTTATGCTTTGAGATTCCTCTCACTGCACTTTTCAGTAATGAGGGAGTGTTATAAATAGTGACCACAGCAACCTGAGAATGCTGCTGGGTCACCATCCTACCTGTCCAGGAGTCAGGGGGGAGGCACAATGACCAAGAGTGATAAGGTGCCAACCGATGGTGTCCCACTGGCGGACAGCTGAAGGAAAATACAACACCAGCACATACCTGCAAGTGGAAGAATTAAGCTTTCACTAAGCACAATTTTGTAGCTACGGGGTCCCTAGGAACCCCACTTCTGAATGTACCATGGAGTCATCTGAATATCCCTAAGTGTGTGTGTGTGTGTGTGTGTGTGTGTGTGTGTGTGTGTGTTTCATGCAACACAGATACCAGATCTTTCATTTGCCGCATTAAAATTCCTTCTAGAACCTGTGGGTCATGACTCCTTTGGGGATCAAACAACCCTTTCACAGGAGTCACCTAAGACCAACAGGAAACAAAGATATTTATATGACAGTTCATAGCAGTAGCAAAATTACAGTTATAAAGTAGCAATGGAAATACTTTTATGTTGGTGGGGGGAGTCACTAAAAAATGAGGAACTGTATTAAAGGGTCAAAGCATTAGTAAGGTTGAGAACCACTGGTCTAGAATTTCCTGTCATTTCAAAGCAAAAGTGACTCATAAACTCAACTGAACTGGTCCATTTTACTTCTGTGCCTTTATTGCCAGACAAAAGAGTAGATATATTTGTTTATTTTTTTGTTGCTTCTTCCCTTTTGTTTATGAAGAGCTCTTAATCTTTTCTCAGAAGTGGAAAGGCCAATGGGATTTAGAGCTGCTCAATGTTTAGTTGGGAGATTGAGAGAAGATGCTTTGATTGTCAGGGTTTAGGCAATCAGCATTCTGACTTTGGACAAATTAAATTTAAGATGTCTGTTAGACATTGAAACAGAGTCAACCCAGTAAGCATTCCTAATGCAGATACGCAGGCTAAAAAAGAACAGAGTCCTCCCAGGTCTAGATATTTCCTTGAAACAACACAGGGAAAATGTGGGAGGAGGTTATAGGAGGAAGAGAACACCAATGAGAGCAAGGAGCTCCTGGATTGCAAGTGTGAGGGAAGACTGGAACTCTTCCTGGGAAGACACAGAACCATTGCTGGGGATGAAAGAACCAGCCCACAGGGGAATGGAAGGTACAGGGCCTGAAACCCACAGTGATAACCTCTAAGAGGCAGCGTAGGGATTGGGGGGTGGGGGGTGTGCAGCTCTAACTGGATGTCAGCAGCCTGAGGAAATGATGCTCCAGAGAGCAACAGTCAGCCACATATGGAACCAAACTGCCTTCAGTCCTCTGAAGAACCAGTCAGAGCAGCCTGGACTTGGCGAACGCGGCCAACTTTCCATTTCATTGCTTTGGCTCACGATTCAGGAATGCTCAAAGAAACCCTCTGGCTAGCCCTCCAGCACCCTGCCTGATAGGCTGTGGTCAGAGCATATACTGGTGTCCTTATTTCTCTGGGAAATAGTCTATCTTTTCCATCTGCCCATGAGTCTCTGTCAAAGGAGACTAAAGGAAGCCTAGCCACTCCAAAACAACAGCCTGTTGGTTCTGATTGGATAGACATGTTAGCTTTTAAACTTCCCGGGGGTCCCATGACCTCCTATGACTCTTCTGTGGATTATTCTCTGCAACTTGGATCAGAGCCAACTCTCAGCTGCTCCCTTGTTACTCTACCCTTCAGTTATGGAGCATCAGTTGCTGCTTTGGGTCTTGGTTTCTGTGGTCTGTTGTCCTAGTTTATGACTGCTACCAGGAAGGATCTCATGTAGGAAGAAAAGATAAGAAGCCAGTAGACACTGCATACCTGGGTCAAGGAGACAGATGACCTGGCAGAGACCTAGGGAAAAGATTCTTTGAGACTGAGCATGTGGGAACTGTCACTATCCTGGGTACTCATGACTGTACTGTAGTAATCCCTGGGATTTCTCTGCCTAATCCACCTCCAGCACATGGGCACAGCGGGGGCAGTGTTGCATGTAACCACTTCCCAATGAGAACAGTGGCAGGACACACACTTCTTAGCATCAACAGATTAGCTGCAAGTACAGGCCTTTAAGGTATTTCTCTGCAAAGCCTCTGAGACAGCCTTGCTTTGAAACTGCTGGGAGGAAGAGGTAAGGGTCCTGCAGGAAAATTCACCAGAAGTAGAAAGAGAACCAGGCAGGATCTCTCACCCTGCAGCCCTGCTCTGGTTGTCAAATTGGGGGCTGGCTGCAGGCCTGGCATACAGGAGCTGTTTAGTATGCATTAGAAGGAAGAAATATCTCCACAGACCATTCTAGAAGACTCCATAGAAGCTAGATCATAAGTAGGTTAAAAAAAAATCACTTCATTTCTGATGACAAGGTTAGCTTTGTCTACCTGGAAAAGAACAGAAAGGACATCACAGGAGGGGCTCCATGTTGTTGGCTTCCTAGCAAATTGTCCTCAACATTTCCCAGTTGGCCTTTTGTTTCCATTGTTCCTGAATGTTGCAGGGCAGAGGCCACTTTGCCGTGACCTTCCCCATGCAACATTTTTATTCTACTTTGTTTTTGCCTTTCTTTCACTCTGGTATTCTATACTGCTGTAACTGAACACCTGAGAGTGGGCCATTCACTACAGACAGACGTGTCTCTTACAATGCCTAGGAAGTCCAAGGGATACCTTGTGAGGAGAGATCTGCAATGCACCATCACCTGGTAGGGCATGTGGGGAGATGCAGAGAGAGACAGAGAGGGAGAGGGGAAAAGGAAGAGAAGGGGAGGAAGAGAGAAGGAAAAGTGGGAGAGAAGAAACAAGAGAGGAGACAGAAAGGGAGGGAGAGAGGGGAGAGTGTAGCAAGAGGCGCAGTCCTCTTGGAGCAACATTCTGTTGTTATTGTTTTGTTTGCTTGTTTTTTGAGACAGGGTTTCTCTGTGTAGCCCTGGCTGTCCTGGAACTCACTCTATAGACTAGGCTGGCCCTGAACTCACAGAGATCCACCTGCCTCTGCCTCCCAAGTGTTGGGATTAAAAGTGGGTGCCACCAGTGACTGGTTTAGAGCACTACTTGTAGCCCCAATCACTTCTCAAAGCTCCTAACAATGTGGCAGTGGAAATTAAGAGGCTTTAAAGTCCAGGAACACCCCAGCAGCCTCAGAGGCAGCTTTGTATACTGGTTATGACCACCACAGCTGTACAGTCCAGGTACAATGACACACGTCAAAGCCACGCCTGACACCCACAACCTGAGAGCAGGAGGCCAGGTGGGAGTTATGAGCACTTTGGTAGAATACCTTCACAGTAGGGAAACCCACTAGAAAAATGCCTTTGCACCTCAGTATAGCACAAAAATAGATATACCCAAAGAAATTCCTAGTTACTATAGCAACAAGAGATTTTTCCCACTATTTATAAATCATGCATATTAGAGATGAGTACACATGCTATATTTCTATTTTTATATATTTAAATTAAAACATTTGCCAAACAAAACTTGCTTCTTCTCTACTTCCGTCATGCATGAGGAATGAAATGACTTTTAAAAGTCAGGATTAAATGAGGCTCTAAATTATCAACAAGGAAATCTAAGGATGGAAATATATTTCAGACATTTGATTTTCACTGCACATCTTAACCTTAACCGGTGCTGTCCATGGGCTTGCCTGCATTTCATTCCAAATGGGTGAATATTGGATGGAAAGTCAATGCTCTAAGTTGGACACCCATCTCACCCCCAGTTCTCTCTTCTCAAGTTGCAGTCACCAGTCACCAAGGGTCATGAGCTCACATCTCCACATGCCTGAGAAAAATAAGTTTCTAATAATGGACCACAATTTGGCAGCAAACAGAAGTATCAGAACATTTGGTGATGGGATCCAAAGTGGAAGGTGAAATTAAGGCCAGGAGATCTGGGTTTCAATCCAGGCTTTGATTCTGAGGGTTGAGTTCATGTGGGTCCATTTCCTCAGCTGTAAAGTTGGATTAAATAACTGTATAGAACTCAAAATACTGGAAAGTAAATTGAGATTATGTGCAAATGTCTGTATCCATTACAGCATGCTATAATCACTCACAAATAGTTATTGATGATTGTATTATTTTAACATTAAAAGACTATAGGGCCTCTCTAAAAAATGAACACTTTAATACTAATCATAAATTCTCAGGTGAACGCAACACATATCTCTACATTGCTAATTTTACCACAAGTTGGAGAAACAACACAGGTTAAAAAATTTAAGATGAGGAAATACTGAGCAGAGTTAAGCTTCCCTGGAGCTGAGAACATGCATATCCAAGATGCTGTACCAGGGGCTGTACCAGGATTTAACAGATCAAGGGGAACAAACCCCACAGCAGTATTAATAGGACCCAAATGGTGCTGGACAAGACAAGAGAAGGGCCATGTCATCCCAAAGCCAGGTATCTGTGTCACCCGCCATGAGCCATACATTCACAGTTGCCTTTTATTCTTTCAAACACAAAAGTGAACATTATTTTTGTGCCCCTGAGGAGGCAGAAAGACCCAAACAGGACAATAATGTATATGCATCCCAAGGTGGATAATGAGAGCTGTATCAAGAGGGAAGGCCCGTGGAGAGACATTACATCCACTGCTGAGCAGCACAGCAAGGAAGTGGCATTCGAGCTGAACAATAAGAGTGGGAGGAACTTCTAAGGGTAGAAATGGCATCAGGAAGTAAAGGAAAGATGCCCTGATCAAGCCCACTGTCCTTATCTAGGGATGTAGCAGTCACAGTTGTTGGGGGGCAAGGGTCAGGATTGAGTAGTCCAGCAAAATAAATCTTTAAAATGTTGCATAATGTATACATCACTGAGTCACACACTCATCAATGAGCTTTTTTTGTTGGTGTTGTTGTTTGGTTTTCTTTTTTGAGATTATAAAAAAAAAAATCTCAACTTTGACTTAGTCTGTATTTGATATGTCTCTACGCCCCAGGGTGGTCTCAAACCTACAATTGCTCCTGCCTCAGAGTCCTGAGTGCTGGTTTTACAAGCTTGTGTTATGACACTTGGCTTTACGTTTATTCTCTACATGTCATTTTAAATTTGTTAAAATACAAACAAGAGTTCAAAAAGGGAGATAACAAAGCTATTTTGATAAACATATGCCTTGCTGACTGTTCTTGCATTTCTCTATCAGTAATATGCTGGGATTTGAGCAGGATTTCACACTGTTGCAATACAGAAGCCAGACGAGGAAATTCGAAGTCACATGATCTTGAGGGTAACAAGTGCATGCCTGTTTTAAGTTCTGGCACTCTGCCAAGTGACTACACCACATCCAAGATCAGATCTTCCCTGTTTCGGTTTATAATTGAGGCACAGTTTGGACCCAAAGTAAGCCACTTAGGAAATAAAATGTTAACTCTGTCTTTGTCCTAGTTAGATTCAGCTGTCTGCCTGACACATCTGGGATGAGGGGACTCCAATTAAAGAACTGACTCCTCAGACTAGGCTGAGAGGCATTTCCTTAACTGCTAATTGATGGAGACCAGTCCAGCCCACTGTGGGCAATGGCACTCATAAACAGGTGGTTCTGGATTGTATTTAAAAAGCAGGCAGAATAAGCAATGGGGAGAAACCCAGTGAGCAGTGATGGGTGATGGTGCTCTGCATGCTGTGAACATGTGTTGCTCCCATTGGTTGATAAATAAAATGTTGATTGGCCAGTAGCCAGGCAGGAAGTATAGTATAGGTGGGATAAGCAGAGAGGAGAATGCTGGGAACAGGAAGGCTGAGTCAGGGGTCGCCAACCAGACACAGAGGAAGCAAGATGTGAAGGCAGAACTGAGAAAAGGTACCAAGTCAAGAGGCTAAACATAAATAAGAATTATGGGTTAATTTAAGTGTAAGAGCTAGTCAGTGGTAGGCCTGAGCTAATGGCTAAGCAGTTTTAATTAATTTAAGCTTCTGAGTGATTATTTTATAAGCAGCTGCAGGGTCTGTGGAGGTGGGCAGGACCAGAGAAAATTTCAGCTACAGAGCAGCATTCCTCCATGGTTTCTGCCTCATTTCCTGCTTCTAGGTTCCTGTTTTGAGTTCCTGTCTGGGCTTCCCTCCATTATAAAATCATAAAGTACTGTAAGATGCAATAAGCCCTCTCGTGCCCAAGTTGGTTTTGGTCAGTGTTTTATCACAGCAATAGAGAAGCAAACTAGGACAGTGAGTTCCTCTGTCCTCACCAAGCTCCTGCCAATTACAATACATGTGTTTTTATAAGGTGTATAAGGAGTTTGTTGGTGCCTTCCCTGCACCGCACAGTTCACACTCATTCTTGGAAGAGCCGAGTGAACTTCCGTGAGTCCTTGGGCCCACTGTGTCATAATCTAAACATGGAGAAAAGGAGTTTAGAATGAGCTCTTTATGCCTTAAGAATGCCTGTTCTTTGACATCTTTTAAAGCATACTCCTCTACTTGCTGTTTGCCGTTGCTTTTAGATGCATAAGAGCAACCTTGAACAATCAGTCACCTGCAATCAGAGAAACCTTGTCAGTTCTCAACATTATCTAAATGAATATTCTCTGGAAATCAATCTCAAAAGAATGTGAATTTTACCAGATAGGACAAGTATTATTGAAAAGTCTCTACTTAGGGAAGAAAAAAAAAAAGGATTTAGATAAAGTATAAATGTCATCCTGAATGTTTTCATGGTATTAGAAACATCACATTCAAGATTAAAGAAAAAGAGTGTGTGTGGGGGGGGATCCAGCCTTGCAGGATGTCTCAAAAAGTCATAAGCGTTTAGGAACAAGACATACCACAAATTATAGACAGGTATAACCACTACAAAGCTGCCTGTGGGTTGCTATTCATTGATATTGAAGTTAAGCCTGACAGTGTCTAACCTCTATGAATTGTTTCCACAAATATGAATAGAAGAACTATACTCAGTGAATATTATTTATGTCAGATAATGATTATAAATTATATATTATGAAATGTGACAAATTGATGAAAACCATATGCATGTGTGATTCCATAATATATTCACTAAAATCCTTTATTTGCTTTTATTTGGAAAAAGGACAAAAAAAAAAAAAAAACAGGTGTGGCAGTTCACGTTTATCAACCTGGAACTTGCAAGTCTGAGGCAAAGGGGTCTAGAGTTCAAGGCCAGACTGGAGAACATACTAAGACCCTGACTCAAAACCACAGAACAAAACAAAAAGTAAAGAATAAAAAGCTTCATGGACGTGGGGGTAACATGGTCTGGGAGACAGCTGAATTTAGTGCTTTTCTCTTGGTCATTCACTGAAAAGGGGACCAAGAGAGGCTTTATATTATGAGAAAGGCCGTGTGCCCACACCCCAGTGCAGGCACCACAGATGTGAGTGAAGCAGCCATGTGAATGCTGCTGACTCACCAGTGCACAGATGGAAAGATCCACCTCACAGCACAAAGAGCTCCAGCCCCCTTGTGTCCACAGAGCTGCGTCCAGCACTCTGCTGGGTGATGCCATCATTGCCAGCGGCAAAACTAACTATGACGACAGGGAAGTAGCTATGGCTTCCTGATACCTTGTTTTGAGGGGCTCTAAAATAGACTAGTAGACTATTATTCCACAAAAAAGGAGTATTTACACATCTCACCATTCCCTACAAGTGTCCGTTTTTCAGCAGTGATTTTTTTTTTTTACAAAATATTATTCCATCTTTTCTCCTCTTTAAAATAAGATGAAGATAGAATACAAAGTAATGGACAACTTTATGGTTGTGTGCGTGTGTGTGTGTGTGTGTGTGTGTGTGTATACATTTTCTTTTTATTCAGCCCTTCCCCCACTGCTGTTCCATTCTCTTCTCCCTAATGGTCCCTGTAGTACGTTGAGTGACAATGTATCCATGGGCATTTGAGCTCATGTCCTTGACCTCCAGCTGATAGTACTGTGTAGGGAACTTTAGGAGCCCAGCCTTGCTGTAGGGAGTATGTCACTGGGATGGACTCTGAGAGTTTAAAGGTTTCTAGTGCACTCTTACCACTTAGTGTTTGTGGTGGAGGGTAGGAGCTCTAACCCTCCTGCTCTAGTCATCATGCCTGCCACCTGCTGCCATGCCTCCCAGTTGTGACGGGCTTTTATCCCCGTGGAACTGTAAGCCCCAAATAAACCCTTCCTTCTTTAAGTTGAGTTGCTCGTGGTATTTTATTAAAGCAATAGAGAAGTAACTAATACAGTCCCCCTCTTTGCTCAAAATAGATCCGCCTACTGTCCCCATATCATTCGCATCCCGTTACCCTCTTACTGATCTTCCTCCCTTCAAGATCTCTTCCTCTCCTCTCATGGACCCTCTGGTCTCCCCTGCGGGGTGTATATATATATTTACATCTAAATTCCAAATGTGAGAGGAAAAAATCTATTTGCCTTTCCAAGCCGGTTTATTGGGAATATTAGAACAAATTACAAAGGATCATTGAAGCACAAAATCCAAGGATCATTTGGGAATACTTTGAAAAGTCATATTGGAAACATCAGAAAATGTAGAAGAAATGAATAAATTCCTGGATGTATATGACTTACCTAAATTAAATCAATGAGACATAGATCTATACCAAGCAATGAGATCAATGCAGGATTAGAAACAAATCTCCTCAAGGGAAATAAATCTGAGTTTGGGTAGACATCCTGCCGGACTCTGCCTTTGAGGAAGTGCCAAGAGAGATAATTCTCAAGCTGTTTGACATAGCAGAAAGGGAGGGAACATTACCAGACTCAATCTAGGGACCCAACATTTCCCCAATACAGAAGGAACACAAGAACATATGGGGGTAGAGAAAGAGGGAGAGAGAGGGGGGGAGAGAGAGAGAACTTTAGATCAGTTTCCTGGTGGACAGAGACACAAATTTTCTTCACAATATACTCTCAAATCTAATTTAAGAATACATGTATAAGATGATACCCCATGACCGAGTTGACGTGATCCCATGGGGAGGGGGTAAGAGTGGTACACCAAACACAAATCAGTAAACAAAAACACAATCCATAAACAGGCTTAAGATTAAAAATTCTCATAATTCTCTTAATGGAAACAGAATGGGGCTTTGCAAAGCTCAACCCCCTTCTTGATAAAAACTCTGAAGAGCCGGGCGTTGGTGGCGCACGCATTTAATCCCAGCACTTGGGAGGCAGAGGCAGGCGGATCTCTGTGAGTTCAAGGCCAACCTGGTCTACCAAGTGAGTTCCAGGAAAGTTGCAAAGCTACACAGAGAAACCTTCTCTCGAAAAACCAAAAAAAAAAAAAAAACCTCTGAAGAAACTAGGAACAGAAGAAATGTATTGCAATATATAAAAACATATAGCCAACATTATACTAAACACGGAAAACTAGATTTCCACCCAAATCCTGAGTGTGGTGAGGGTACCCTTTCTCTCTGCTCTTACTCAATAGAGTGTTCAGCGTGTTCAGTGTTAGCTAGAGACAAGAGAAAGACATACAAAGGATTTTTTAAAAAAAAGCCAGAAAGAAATCACATTATCCCTACTGGCAGATGACAGGACTCTCTGCTTCAAAGACTTTAAAAACTCCACCAGAAAACTCTTAAACTTGATAAATGCTCTCAGAAAACTAGCAGGATATGAAGCCAACATGAAGAAACCAGTTGCCTTTCTGTATATCAATAACAAACTTCCAAAAATAAATCAGTAAAGAATCATATTTACAACAGCTTTAAACAAACAAACAAACAAACAAATAAAATGAATGAATGAATGACTTAGAACAAATCTCACCACGGAGGCAAAAAGCATCTATGGTGAAACTTTAAGACACTGAAGACAGAAACAGAAGACAGTGGAGATACTTCCTATGCTCATGGATTGGCAGTTAATACTGTGAAAACAGCCATGCCACCAAAAGCAATCTATAAATTAAATGCAGTACCCACCAAAATTCCAACTGCAGCCTAACAGAATTAGGAAAACAACGCTAAAATTTATAT
>CABHPR010151591.1:0-16766 GCA_902168415.1 Peromyscus melanophrys | reverse complement strand
TTTTGCACCCCATAGAGGTTAAAGGGTGCCATTTTATATTACTAGACCCAATGATTTAATTCAAGACTTCATAAGATAGGGAGAATTCTCTAAAATGTTATTCATTACATCTTTTTCCCCATTATTACAATAATGCTGACATGACAGTCTATGTGATATATGATCTCCCTACCTTCTCTTTTTCTAAGATTCATGTTAAATTTGATAGTCTCATAAAGTCTTCATAGTTGGGTTTTCTAAATTCTCTCTACAAATTATTGGTTATGGAGGACTCAGAGATCTCCAGAACAACACAGACCTTGCATTTTTTGCCATTGGCTACTATCTTAGCCAGTGGTCTTTTACTGTGAAGAGACACCATGATCATGACAACTCTTAGAAAGTAATACATTTACTTGGGGCTTGATTACTGTTTTGGAAGCTTAGTCCATTATTATCATGGTAAGAAGCATGGTGGTACATAGGCCAACCTGGTAGCTAAGAGTTCTACATCAGAATCCAAAGGCAGCAGGGAGAGAAAGACACAAAGCCTGGCTTGAGCCTTTGAAACCCCAAATCCCCTGCCCCCTGCTTCCTTTAACAAGACCACACCTACTCCAACAAGGTCATACCTCCTAATCTTTCTCAAGTAGTACTACTCTCTAATGACCAAGTATTCAAATATATGAGCCTATGGGGGTCATTCCTTTTCAAAACACAACAACTACCTTCCTTAGGGACATGGCAAAACTCTACTTTTGAAGACAAATCACAAACTGAAAAATAAACATCCTTATAGCTTGGTAGTTATAATATATCTTGGGGGTGCTATGTAGGCTTCTGGGGGACAAAAGACATTGGCAGTTTTGCCCAGTGATGGACCCTACATGTTGCAAAAGTGACCTGCCTGGCAAGGTGTGCCCACTGTGTAGTAGAGGCATGGCTACTATAGAGTGTGTGACTGCCTTCTCACTGTGTCTGAGACTGCTCCACAGGACAGAATTAATGTCTGCCTGGCGAGGTGTGCCCACTGTGTAGTAGAGGCATGGCTACTATAGAGTGTGTAACTGCCTTCTCACTGTGTCTGAGACTGCTCCACAGGACAGAATTAACGTCTGGCACTGCAGTCTTGGTTAAAATCCCATGGCTGGAGAGTTCATAGGCCATAGGGTAGAATCTGTTAGTTTTCTTTCACTAAATGTTATTGCTATCAAAGTATCTTTTAAAAATTTGTTCATTACAATAGAAATTAGTCAGGGAAGCATCTTTTTGAATAGGGTAGGGACCAAGAGAGAGATGTATAACTGGCCAAAGTGCTGAGAATAACAACCTGACTGCTCAGCCATATATGTGAAATCTATACCAGCTGTCCTCCCAGCCAAGGATCATGTAAAGTCATGGAAGAGAAGGAACAAAAAGCTAAGAGCTGGAAGAAACAGAGTGCTGGTGTGAGATAATGTATTCTGGAGATGTATGGTCCTGATACTTATGAACTCACAGCAGCTGGAATACTTAAAGAAGATCAAGCCAGTCAAAATCCTCACACAGATGCTGAAGGTGTTTTCAAGTACCCACTCATTACTGAGGAATATTTGCAGTTAATAGTTTTCTTTTTTTGGGAGGGGATCACTCTTTTTTGAAGATGTGGCTTCTGATAGGATTCCTATCCTCCAATGGATGTATCTATGTCCATATAATATGGGCAACACTTACTGGAATTTATAGGTTTTATATATATATAAAGTTAGGTGGGGTGTGTATATTGAGGGAGATATGGGTAATTTAGAGGGGGAAATGGGAGCTAAATATGATAATATTTCATTATATTCATGTAAGAAATTCTCAAAAATACAGGCAAATTAAAAAGCTCAATTATTTCATATTAATTTGTCGCATAAACTTTCTGGTCAAATAATATTGTGGTTCCATTCAACTTGGCCTTCCTATTAAACCCATGAATCTTTCTTTCACCTTTACTCAAGCCCCATTTAGCACAAAGCAGTGCACCTAAGAGGTGAAAACAAAACAAAACAAACAAACAAAAAAACAAAGTTCAAACAGTATATAGAGTCAAATAACCATGTATAAAAGGTAGTAAAATATTGGGAAAAATATTTGTACTCTGATGTGTTTGTATAATAAATGCTGTAAAGACAATAAAAAACCTAGCCAAAGTCATTTTAAGACAGACAAGAATGGATAAATGGGACTGAGTAGAAGCAAGAACATTTTAGAGTGTACATTGATAGACAGTTTTATTTCTAAAGCATGAATATATTAATTCCTTACAAAATTAATTAAAATAAAATTATTGCTTCCAACTTGCTTTATTCTCACTTACCCCTTTGAGCAACTGAATTCTATGTTTGAACCTAAGAAAAGATCAGTCATAATTTCTGCTTTCTCACTGACCAATCATCCAGGTTTCTGTATCATTTGTCTGGAGGAAAAAATGATGATTAGCTGTTTGAAATTCTCACAAGATATAAAATTAAGGGAGGGACAGTACTTAGTTTTGGAAATCAGTGTTGGATTTCTCAAAGACCTAGATATAAGGTGGCGAAATGACTCAGCTCTACCGTTACTAGGCACGCATCTAAAACGTTTTCCGTCTTACTGCAGAGACACGCGCACAGCCACATCCAGTGTCACTCTTCACAGTAACAAGGAACTGCGACCAACTTTGATGTCCGTCACTGGATGAGAGGATATGAAAGTGTACACCAAGGGATATTATTCAGCTGTAGAGAAAAATGAAGTTTTAAAGTCTGTGGTTAAATGGATGGAACTGGAAAAAAATACAGTGAGTGAAGTAGCCCAGGCCTCTTCAAAACAAACAATGCATGTCTTCTCTCAGATGTGTATGCTAGCTTCAAAATTTCTCTCATTTGTGTAGATGTAACCAATTGATTTATTAAATAAGAAACACAAAGCCAATACAAAGATGAAAGCCAAGAGGTCAGAGCAATAGCTAAGAGCTAAAAACCTTCCCCTTCCTGTCGCTGTTGCTGTACCTCTCAGAAAGAGAGCTACTTCCTGTGTCTGTCTTTTTTTATAGAGTTTCTGTTCTGCCTTCTCATTGGTTGTAAACCCAACCACATGACCTCGTAGTCACTGCCTGTCTGTACAGACCTCCAGGTCTTCTATGGTTGGTATTGAGATTAAACGCGTGTGTCTCCAATGCTGGCTGTATCCTTGAACACATAGAGATCTACCTAGCTCTGCCTACCAAGTGCTGGGATTAAAGGCATGTACCACCACCCAGCTTTCGCTATGGCTTGAAAATAGCTCTAACCCCTAGGCAACTTTATTTATTAACATACAAATCACATTTCAGTACAAATAAAATATCACTATACATGTGTGTTTAGTCTAAGTATATGTGGATGCCAGGATACAAGAAATGGGCCCCTAGGAGATGCATTTAGGGAGGGTGATAGCAGAATATTGGTGACAAAAGAATGGGGGAATCCTAGGGACAGAAAGGTGAGTGATGAGAAGTAGGGAAACAAGGGGAAGGTTAAAGTGAAGCATGCATGAGGAAGTTATATGGGAACCTATTTACTTGTAACCCAAGTAAAAATATAATGAAAGGAAATAGTATAGCACATGTGATAACAAAGAATGCTGGAAGCTAAAGGTATATGTGAGGATGGTGATAAATGAGTGGGGGAAAGGAGATGTAAAGAGTGCATCAACCATAACTAAGCATGTATGGAAAAGCCTTAAAAAACTCCACTAGTTTATAAACAGACATAATTTTAAAAGGAGTTTGAACAGAATTACCACAAGTGGGTGGACAACGCTGCTTCCAGAACACATGGCTTATTAAGTGAACATCTCAACGCCAGGCTCAGGAAAACTTCCTGTGAGTTATTGGTCAGAAAACTCCCAGAGACACCCAAAACAATATAGATTATTGCCATTGCTCTTGGTCCACCAAACCCATAGTAGATAGGACCTTATTGATAAAGACACTACATACATGGGTTACAGAATATAAAAGAAATCAATCTTAAACCAGGAAACTTGCTCCTTGATGGCTAGATTTCATGGTACTGGAATTTGCTATACAGGCTCCTGGGGAGAAAAGACATCGATGGTCATACTCAGCGTTGGACCCTGCATGCTGCAGTAGTGGCCTGCTAGGCGAGATTTGTCCACAGGTACAATAACAGCATGACTGTTACGGGGTAACCTGGACAAAGTGGATCTGAGGCCTGTTCCCCAGAAAATAATTCATTTCTGATTGTCTAAACCTGATCAAAAGTCTATGGCTAGGGAGATCATAGGCCTTAGGGTAGAACCTACTATTGTTCTTTGGCTAAATAGTCATTTTGTCAAACTGCTTTCTAAATATTTATATTTATAACCATAAACCTGGGCTACTTTCAACCTTGATCACAGAAGCTTCTTATTGAAGATGGTTGTGGTTAATACAGAGACTTATAACTGTTTAAAGTATTAAGAGGGAGTGTGAGTGTTCAGTGATAGAACATTTATATCAACCTACAATCCCTACCTCTTAAGACTTAGGGAACATTAGGAAAAAAGAAGGGCAGAAATAATGTAAGAATGAGAGGACGAGGAAGAGGGCTGTGAAATTCTGTCTTTTGGACATGACAGCTGTTGCACACATGAACTCAGAGCAGCTATGATTGTCTGCATGAGATTAAACCAGTTAAAAATTCCAGTATGGGTCTGGTGGTGGTGGTGGTGGTGGTGCACTCCTTTAATCCCAGCACTCAGGAAGCAGAGGCACGTGGATCTCTGAGAGTTTGAGGCCAGCCTGGTCTACAGAGTGAGTTCCAGGATGGGTAGGGCTATTACACAGAGAAACCCTGTCTTGAAAAAAGCCAAAGAAAAAGAAAAAAAAATCCAGAATGGAGTTAGGGAGGGGCTCTCTATGCTCCACCCTTGCTGAGGCAGTTGATGGCTACTGATGAAGGAGAATCATTCTACTTTGGTTGGTGTCCATTGATTAATTTTCATGCTCTAGTCTATGATTTACACACATGAACCTACAGATAGCATTAATTGGACTCCATGGGTTATAGAAAAGAAAAGATAACATGAAGTTAAGAGACAGCTGTGGGAGGGAGAAAGGGAGCTGGAGGGAGGGATGAGCTTGGATGTGAACAAGATACAGTGTATCCATGAACAAACTTTAAAGAATAAAATAAATTTAAAATGCCACTTAATTAATTTCAACTCCTTTCAGGGAGCTCTGATGGTATATTCCAATGCTTATTTCTCATCCAGACTCATTGAATTGTTATTTTGAGAAAATATAGATAAATATATACAAAAAAAGAAAAAGGAAATGTCATTTACTATATTTTAAGTTGTATTCACTCAGTTAGAAAAATAATATGGAAAACAGGATTTTCACTGCTTTTATTTTAGCCATTTATCATATTTTTTTGGGGCCTAGCATGACCTATCCAAGTTTAAATCAATGATGATGTTAATGTGAAAAGTGAAGATTTTCAGTATCTGTAGTCAATGAGATATGCATAAAATCATGAAATTTAGTTAATATTAAATTGAAATTATCAGTATTTAATGTTTACATGTATAATACAAATTAAATAGTTGCAGTTAATATTATATATAATATGTAAATATAATAAGTACTTATGAATTCTATAGTCTTCTACATAGAGTACATTACTTGTTCTTTTATATTTCAGTGCTTGCCCATGATCAGAAATTATTAAATGAAACTTCTCAGAAATAAGTATACATTCAGCATGCATATCTTTCTATGTATCATGATGAAATTGTACACGTGATGCTCTGCCCACTTTTAATGAATCATTGTTTGTTCTATGTATCCATACAGCAACGTCCATCAGTGGATTAGTGCTTTATCAGATGTTCTGCTGTCATGTGGCAATGTTTGTCTTCAAATAGTCATTATTTTACTTAATAAGGCTCCAAAGTCAAAGAAAATTAAAAATGAAAATTTAGAAATATCAGAGAGGGGCTAAAAATAACAAGTTCTACCTTTAGTTGAAAATTTTCAGCTTTCATTTCAAGGAAATAAAAGACAAGCATACTACAGAGATACTTAGAAGAATAGTGAGATATTGCTGTCGATGTGTCCCTGGGTTGTATCTATACATTCAAATTCATCATAAGTATATATGGAGAGAAAAATATCTGTTTAGTTTTGTAGTATCTTCTGTTTCAAACGTTTGTTATGATTCTTAGTATGTATTTAGTACTCATATTAACTGTGTGTTTTTAGCTGTAAGTACGATCTATTGACATGTCTTGTAGTAACTATCCTTCAGTGACACTGAGGAACCTCAGCAACAGGCTGATGTGTCTGATAGAATTTTACATTTAGTAGAACTGGTGCCTCTGAAGATTCTCTCACTAACTCCTCTGAACCAAACATTCCTTCCTGGAGGTAATCTTTTTAAGATTCAAGAAATATACTAAGCTTGGAAGGTTCAGGAAGTAATCAAACGTACAAGGTTAGATGCTTCTAAAACTTATGAGTTAAGAAGGGCTTCTTATCCATGGTCATATAAGCATTAACAACTGCAGAGGAGAGGTGACTAGAAAGCTGAGTTGCCTAGAAACCTTTCACTGAGTTACAGGAATACATCCTATATGAGTTATCATCCATGCTGGAATGGGCTTTTCAGTGATGCGGCTACTTTTGAATTTTCTGTGCTTGAACCTTTCATCTGTATTCCTCTAAGAAACCCTGATAAACTCACTGGTTCACTAAGATAGACACTGGTGCATTTTTTCTTTGGTTTGTTATTGATACTCTGTTTGGGATGAACAGATGGTTGAATCTCCCCAGGAAAAGACAGAAAACAGTATGGAAATTTTTAGGAATGGGACAACTGAGACAAGAGTTGATGGAAAAGAGGCAGCTCTTTAGTAAACTTAAGGACTATGTGAATGACGAATAGTCTACTTGAAGGGAATTCTGCCATTTAAACTTTGAAGAGGTACGATTATTCTGTTAGATATTCACTGAAATTTAAAAGCATTGATTAGATCCTATCAGCAAAACTCATATGTCATCACTAAGTAGCTACCAAACCTGTTTCCTTCTTGAAAATAGGTAAATAGAGAAATTTAACACTGATCTATTGTATCCAGCAAAATTTCTATGTTGAGATAACCCTCTGGTACTTGTTGATAAAGGATGGAAAAATTTTAAAGTATAAGAGCTCATAAATGGATATAGTTTTGTTTCTTTCAAACCTCAGTATTATTTACAATATAATTGAAAGGATGGTTGATGAGCAATTAGAAATGGGTAACAGGCCAAAGAAATACTATAGGTTGCTGGAGTGATGGATGGCAGTAAAGTTTTTGCTTTACAAGTAGGGGGAGCTGAGCTTGAGCCCCCAAACTTATGTAAATATATTTAATAAATATACATTTGGAGACTTTAAGCCATTAACTGGAAAAGTAATTGAAAACACACCTATCAGTAACACTCATCAATAGAAAGTCCTGTGCTTTCAGTTCATTCAGTAAAATGTCTTCCCCTTTTTCATGGGTTCAGTGACAGCTAGAAATTTGGGTACACCTAAGTGTAGAACATAAGTGTAAAACATCAGAGGTTTAAATCTGCAGTGAAATTTCCAAGTAGCAATTGCGATGATTCTGCAAGTGCTGTATGCACAGAAATATGGAAGTTCTCAATATGTTCTGAGCAACTACATCAGACTAATACCTTTATAAAGCACCACATCCAGTGGGTTGGCTCTTTCTCTATGAGATGTCTGAATTATGTTGACAATCTAATAATGCAGCTAAGTAGCTAATGGCTGAGGCAGGCCTTCAGGAGTTAGGAAGGCTTGTGAAATACTTTACAACACTAATAGCATCATGGAGATAAATGAGACCAATATACTTTGAAAATGATCATCTCTCATTTTAAAGAAAGATTTAAAATATATAAATATTGTATATTTATATGCATAAGCTTCATCCTTCACATTATGTCTCAGTACACTGAGCATTACATATAAAGCAGAAGAAACCAATAATAGTATAAAATCTTTGTGAAATTCAACCTGACATTTTCTTTAAAAGGCTAATCTATGTACAATAATTAATAAGTAGTTTTAAAATTATGTTTCTTAAGTGAAGCACATCAATATTTCTTTTCTTTTATTTAACCATAGCAATTTCTTTGAAAAACCCATACAAGTAATTTATGAAAAAGTTTTGAAGCAAGAAAGCACACATCCACTGAGAGGGCATACACAGGAAGGTTCTCAGAAATCAAATATCATCAAAAGAGTGTACAGTGAAGCATTTCAAACAGATGGATGATGAGTTTATGACATTCCAATTTAACTGCTACCATATTAAACTAAAAGGAGCTGGACATTGCAGACTTAAGATCTTTTGCCGGGCGGTGGTGGCGCACGCCTTTAATCCCAGCACTCGGGAGGCAGAGCCAGGCGGATCTTTGTGAGTTTGAGGCCAGCCTGGGCTACCAAGTGAGTTCCAGGAAAGGCGCAAAGCTACACAGGGTTTCTCGAAAAAAAAAAAAAAAAAAAAAAAAAAAAAAAAAAAAGATCTTTTATTATTTGGTGCTTTTTATTTAATACAGTTTTCACACTAAAGTGAATTTAATACATATTCATAAAAATTTAGTCTGAAAATAAGATAAAGCACTTTGTAGTATTTGTGCTTAATTCATTTAAACTCCCTGCTCCCACACTCATTTGTAGAAATGTTGACAATTGTTCTGAATAACTGCTCTATGAATCTATAATTACAAGGGGAAGAATCTAAGGAAACAAATATGGGAGGACATGGTCATGGCATGCCTCAAATGGATATTTTAGGTTGGATAATAAATGGTTGAAGCTGAAACAACTATTATGACTACTAATTTCAGCAACTCATTACTCTTTATTTCAAAGGAATGAAAAAAATAAAAGTTTCAAATAGAAATATTTTCACAAAAGAAAATAGCTTTTTCCTTCAAGGACAGCATGCACATGATCTGATACTGATGAGATGATGAAATATGCGGATTGAAAGTGTTCATAGGACAAGTTCAACCGTGGGTTGTTGTACATGAAAATCAGAAGGCAACCTGCAGCAGCTGGTGATGTTTGAATACTTTAGAAAACTTGAGAGTGGTAAGAGCATTGCAATGCTCTTTAGAACAATTAGGCCTCTTGCTTGGATCTGCTTCAGCAAGAATTGTCTTGTTTTCCACTGACCTGTCTACTGTAGAAATGTACACCATTCTGGAAAACATTTAGTATCAATACTGAAAGTTGTGAAAATTTAGAATAAATTTCTAAGGCAACTTGATGATTATATATCAGTTCTGTAGTAAAGTCAATCCTTCGGGTTCTGATAATTTTATGATAATAATTTAAGTACTTATTGATAAAGGGCTGAATCAGGCTGGAAAGACATATTTCAAAAGTACAAATAGTCAAGAATTTTGGGAAATACCCAACATTCATTTGAAAAAGGATTTGTTTTAGTGAACAACATTGGAAAACATAAATCCAAGGAATTTCATATTTGGTATAAAGTTAGGGATGGTTCTGAGTACTAGAATCCTTTAAATTAACTAATCTTGTTGGGCAGGATCTGTGGCTCAGTGTTCATACTCTTGCTTAGCACTCATGAAGGTTTGGGTTGGATGCTTAGTACTACAAAACAAACTGTGGTGATATATTGCATACCCCAATAAAGCCTACCTGGGGATCAGAAGACAGAGCCAGCCACTAAATTAGACATAGAGGTCAGGCAGTGGTGGCTAATACCTTTAATCCTATCACCTGGAGGCAGGTGATATCACCCTATCACCTCACTCTCTTGAGGCGGAGGATTTTGTAGAACTCACTCTCTTGAGGCTGAGGATTTTGTAGAAGCAAACTAGTGGCTGGCTGTTCTATTTCTCTCATCTTTCAGCTAGTATTCTCTCCCTCCATTCTCTCCCCACCTGATCCCTCCTGTTCCCATTAACATTTCCCCTTCTAGACCCCTCCCCACATCCACTGGGAATGTCCAATCCATTTCTCTCTCACAGTGAGATTTATGCATCCCCTACTCAGCTATTCTTGTTACTTAGCTTTTCTGGCTCTCTGGATTGTAGCATGGTTATCTTGTACTTCACAGCTAATTCCACTTATGAGTGATTATATACCATGTTTGTCTTTCTGGGTCAGGGTTACCTCAATCAGGATGATTATTTCTAGTTCCATCCACTTGCCTGAAACTTTGATGATGTAATTTTTTTTGTTTTTCGTTTTTTGTTTTTTGTTTTTTGAGACAAGGTTTCTCTGTGTAGTTTCGGTGCCTGTCCTAGATCTCACTCCTTAGACCAGGCTGGCCTCGAACTCACAGAGGCTCTGCCTTCCAAGTGCTGGGATTAAAGGCATGCGCCACAGCTGCCTGGTGATGACATTGTTTTTTTTTACCACTGAGTAAAAGTCCATTGTGTAATTGTATCACATTTACTTTATCCATTCTTCTGTTGAGGGACCTCTATATTGGTTCCAGTTTATGGCCATTAGGAATGAAGTTGCTGTGAAAATAGTTGAGTAAGTGTCCTTCTGGTATGGTGGAGCAGCCTTTGGGTATATGCCTGAGTGTTATTGCTGATTTGTAATATAGTTTGATTCCCAGTTTTCTGAGAAACCTATATTGATTTCTAAGAGGTTGTACAAGTTTGTACTCTCACCAGCAGTGTAGGAGTATTCCCCTTGCTCCACATCCTGTTCTTCATGATCTGCTGTGTTTTTGTTCTAGCCATCCTGATAGGTGTAAGATGGTATCTCAGTGTCATTTTGACTTGCATTTCCTTGATGGCTAAGGATGTCAAGCATTTCATTGCTATTTGAGATTCTTCTGTTGAGAATTCTTTGTTTAGGTCTGTACCCCATTTTAAAGTGGATTTTTTTTATGTCTAGATTCCTGAGTTCTTTATATATTTTGGATATTAGTGTTCTGTCAAATGTGGGGTTGGTGAAGAAGTTTTCCCATTTTGCTGTTTTGTCCATTTTACAGTGTCTTTTTGCCATATATAAGCTTTTCAGTTTCATGGAGTCCCATTTATTAATTGTCAATCTTAGTGTCTATATGATTGGTGTTCTGCTCAGGAAGTTGTCTCCTGTGCCAATGCCTTGAAGGCTATTTCCTACTTTCTCTTCTATCATGTTCAGTGTGTCTGGTTTTATGTTGAGGTTTTTCATCCACTTGGACTTCAGTTTTGTTCGGGTTGTTAGATATGGATTTATTTGCATTCTTCTTCATGCTGACATCTAGTAGACCATCACCACTTGTTGAAGATGCTTTCTTTTTTCCATTGTATAACTTTGACTTCGTCAGAAATCAAGTGTGCATAGGGGTACTGATTTAATTCTGGGTCTTTGATTCAATTCCATTGATCAACCAGTCTGTTTTTATACCAAAACACCAAGTTTTTATTACTACAGCTCTGTAGTACAGCTTGAAATCAGGGATGGTGATACCTCTCAGAAGGTTTTTCTTTTCTTTTTTTTTTTTTTTTTTGGTTTTTTTCGAGACAGGGTTTCTCTGTGTAGTTTTGCGCCTTTCCTGGAACTCGCTTTGGAGACCGGGCTGGCCTTGAACTCACAGAGATCTGCCTGCCTCTGCCTCCCGAGTGCTGGGATTAAAGGCGTGCGCCACCACCGCCCGGCCTCTTTTCTTTTTTTATTGTACAGGATTTTTTAAAAAGCTATGCTGGGTTTTTGTTTTTCCATATGAAGGCAAGTATTGTTCTTTCAAGATCTGTAAAGAATTATATTAGAGTTTTGATGGGGATTGAGTTGAATATGTAGATAGCTTTTGGCAAGATGTCATTTCGACTATGTTAATACTACTGGTCCACGAACATAGGAGACCTTTCTTCTAAGATTTGTAGTTCTTCTTATACAGATCTTTCACTTGCTTGATTATAGTAACAGTCAGATATTTTATAACTTTCTTGGCTATTTTGAAGGGTGTTGTGTTATTTCTCTGCCTGTTTGTTTATCATTTGTGTATAGGAGGGCTACTGATTTTTTTTTGTTTGTTTTTGTTTTTGTTTTTTGAGACAGGGTTTCTCTGTGTAGCTTTGCGCCTTTCCTGGAGCTCACTTGGTAGCCCAGGCTGGCCTCGAACTCACAGAGATCCACCTGGCTCTGCCTCCCAAGTGCTGGGATTAAAGGCGTGTGCCACCAACGCCCGGCAAGGGCTACTGATTTTTTTAGTTAATTTTGTATCCAGCCACTCCACTGAAGGTGTTTATCAGCTGTAGTATTGCCTTGGTAGAATTTTAGGGGTTTCTTATGTATACTATCATATCAACTGCAAATAATGATACTTTGAATTCTTCCTTTCCTATTTGTATTCCCTTGATCTCCTTAAGTTATCTTATTTCTCTAGCTATAACTTTAATTACTATATTGAATAGATGAGGGGTGAATGGACATCCTTGTCTTGCCCCTGATTTTATTGGAGTTGCTTTGAGTTTGTCTCCATTTAATTTAATGTTGGCTATTATCTTGCTGTATATTGCCTTCATTAAGTTTAGGTATGTCCCTTTTATCCTTGATCTCTCTAAGACTTTAATCATGAAGGGGTGCTGGATATTGTCACAGACTTTTTCAGCACCTATTGAGATGATCATCTGTTTTTTGTTTATTTTAGTTTGTTTTTATGGTGGATTACATTGACAAAATTTTTGTATGTTAAATCATCTCTTCATCTGTGGGATAAAGCTGACTTGATCGTGGTGGATGATCTTTGTGATGCATTCTTGGATTTAGTTTGCAAGTATTTTATTGATGAATTTGGCATCTGTGTTCATGAGGGAAATTGGTCTGTAGTTCTCTTTCTTTGAGTCTCTGTGTTGTTTGAGTGTTAGGGTGACTCTGGCTTCATAAAAGGAATTTGGCAATGTTCCTTCTGTTTCTATTTTTAGAATAGTTGAGGAGTATTGGTATTATCTCTTTTTTTGAAGGTCTGCTAGAATTCTGATCTAAATCCAGCTGGAATTTGGCTCTAGGCTTTTTTTTTTTTTTGGTTGGAAAACTTTTAATAACTGACTGCATGTATTTCCATGGAGGATACAGGTCTGTTTAGTTTTTTCCCTGATCTTTGTTTAACTTTGGTAAATGGTAACTACCTAGAACATTGTTCATTTCTTATAGATTTTACAATATTATGGACTGTAGATTTATTTGACGTATAACCTAGTAATTCCTTAGATTTCCATTGTTATGTCACTCTCTTCATTTCTGATTTTGTTATTTTTATATATTCTCTCTCTATCTTTTAGTTAGTTTGGAAAAGATTTTGTTTATGTTGTTGATTTTCTCAAAGTACCAACTCTATTTCATTGACTCTTTATATTATTCTCTGTTTCTATTTTATTAATTTCAACCCTCAGTTGGGTTATTTCCTGCCATCTACTTTTCATGTACATGTCTGCTTTTTGTTCTAGAACTTTCTGGTGTCCTGTTAAGTCACTGATTTGAGAATTGTCTAATTTCTTTATTCAGGCACTTGGTGCTACGAACTTTCCTCTTAGCACAACTTTCATTGTGTACCATTGGGTATGTTGTGCATTCATTTTCATTGAATTCTAGAAAGCATTTAATATATTTATTTCTCACTTGACCCAATCGTGATTCAGTAGACAATTTTTCAGTTTCCATGAGTTTGTATGCTTTTTGTTGTTTCTGTTTTTGAAGTCTAGCTTTAAATCATGGTGGTCTCTGATAGGATGCTATTTCAGCTTTTTTATATCTGTTGAGACATGCTTTATGACCTAGTATATGGTCAATTTTAGAGAAGGTTGCATGAGATGCTGAGAAGAAAGTATATTCTTTGATGTTTGGGTGGAAAGGTCTGTAGATATGTTAGGCCCATTTGAGTCAAAATGTCTGTTATTCCCATTATTTATCTCTTTAGTTTATGTCTAGATGATCTATCCTTTGGTGAGAGTTGGGTATTGAATTCACCTACCATTAATGTGTGAGGTTCAGTGTTTGATTTAAGTTTTAGTATTGTTTCTGTTACAAATGTAGGTACCCTTGAATTTGGGCCATAGATGTTCACAATCGAAATATTATCCTGTTGGATTTTTTTCTTGAATGAGTATGAAATGTCCTTCTTCATATATTTTGATTAATTTTTGTTTGAATTTTATTTTGCTAGATATGACACATGGGTCACTCACAGGTTCTAACCTTGGAATGTTATTTAAAAAATTAATTGATTCATTTTAAATCTACTTGCACTCATATAGCTGGTTTGTGTACTGTACAGATATTGGAAAATAGCACTGATTTTTAAAATTAAATAATAAGTTTTAGCATGGTATTTCTTTAAATATGCCTCAACATATTTTTTTTTTCATTTATCCTAGTTCTACGATTCTTTTCCTTGGTCTCTGTCCCATCCCTTCATTACCACAGATAGTCTTCCTTCTGTTTTTTTATTACATGTGTTATATGGCTCTACTGATTTCTCACTCTCTTAAGATTTCTTATCCAATCTTATGATTCTCTTTCTACTTTTATCACCACAATGAACACACACACACACACACACACACACACGTATAAACATTCACATGCATATATGTATAAATTTGTATATATATGAATATATAGAGAAAGATGATACATAGATGATAGATATATAGATGATAGAAATAAATAAATAAAGATATATAGATATATGTATATAGCCAAATGTATACATTTAAACCTAGGTTCTACATATAAGAGAAAATGTGTTATATTTATCCTTATGAATTTCTCTTGATCCACTTAATGAGAAAATTTCTCTTCAATCATTTTTACTCAAATGCCATGTTTCATTTTTCCTTTATGAATGCATACAATAAGCATACATATTCAACCTTTTCTTTAACTATACTTCTATTTGTAGACATCTGGGCTGTTTCCATTTCTTAACTGTTGTAAGTAGTGCAGCAATAAATGGATTGACAAGTGTCTCTCTCATATATTATGACTAAAATCCACTGGTATATAATCAAAGTGGTATTTCTGCATCAGACAATTCTATTTGCTGATTTTTAAGGACCTTCTCAGTGATCTCACTAGTTGCTATGCCAAGTTACGTTTCTACAAGCAGTGTATAGTTGATCCCCATTGTCTCTGTTATTTTCTGGATGAGATCCCTTTGACTGGAGAGAGGCAGACTTTCAATGCTGTTTTACTTTACATTACTCTAATGGTTTTGTAATAGTTGTTGCTATTGTTTGTTGTAGTGTCTTTAACTGGTTTGGATATCAAGGTTACAGTCACTTCATAGAATGACATCACAAACTCATTCATTTCTCTGTCCCTTCATGTCTGCCCTCTGCCCTTGCATTCCCCCAATAGAATAAAATTTAAGAGAAAAAAAAGAAAGAAAGAGGACAAAAGGAAAAATCTCATCATGGAGGTTGTTGTGTGACACAATGAGTCACGCAGTATACCCTTTTGTCCATATATTTTACTTGCAAGTGTTCATTGCAAAGAGTCATTGGTCTGGTTCAAGGCCTCTGGTTTCTGCTACACTATCAATGCTGGGCCCTCACTGGTACACCTCTTGGATATCCTGTTGTTGTCTTGTGTTGTGGAGATCCTTCAGCTTTGGGTCTGCAGGACTAGCTTCTTCATGTGTTTCAGCAGATTCTGGATGGGGTGGATGTTGGAGTGGGCCAACTTATAACTCTGGTTCTGTGCCTGGGTAGTTGCCAGGGTTAGTATGCCCATCAGTTATTCTCTGTCCTCACCACCAGGGTATTCTCTCCAGCATTGCCTTGACTAGTTCACCTCTTGCAGCAATGAGCAAGGGGCCAGGCCATTTCCACTGCTTACATGCAATCAGGGTAGGCTCTCCTACACCGGGATCATCAGGGTCAGCTCTACTGTGTTGCCCAGGTAAGATGCAGGCAGGGGCCACTCTCCTGAGTGCTACATCTGATGACGGCCTGGGACAGTTCTCTAGCTCTTATGATGTCAGGCCATCTCTCCCGCCTACCACAGATGAGTGGGGAGAAGGCATCTCTTCCCTGCTCACACCATCATATGGCCGATGAAGGGCAGGCCCAGATCTCCCATGCTCATGTGTTTCTGGACCTAGTTCACTTCTACCCCTGTCAATAGCGATAGCTCTGCTGTGCTGCCCGGGTGAGGTATAGGGCCCATTTTCCCGAGTGCTGTAGCTGGTAAAGCTCCCTTGTCTACCACAGGTGGTGGGGCAGGCGGGGTAAGGTGGGGTGGAAATCTTTCCCTCATCCTCTCCACCACATGGCAGACAAGGGAGATGAGGGGGTATGACCAGCTATCCCACACTCACACCTTCAGTGCTCCCTCACCTGCATCTCTGTCAATGAAGTCAGCTCTACTATGCTTTCCCGGTGGGGAGTAGGACCCATTTTTCTGAGTGCTGCAGCTGGTACGGTTGGCTCCCTCATCTGCCACAGGTGGCAAGGGGTGATGGGAAATGGAGAACATATCCTCTCCCTCCCCCAGCCAAATAACAGATGAGTAGTAGACACAGCTTGCCCATGCTCCCAACTTCAGGGCTGGATCACACACACCTCCACCAACATGGTTGGCTCTACTATGCTGCCAAGACAAGGTGCAGGGCCTTCTCTCCTGAGTTCTGTGGCTGATGAAGGGCAGAACAGCTCCCCTGCTCTTATGACCTCAGGGCCAGTTCTCCCTCCTGCCTCAGGTACGAAAGGCAGATAATCTCTTCTCACCCATGCTGCTATATGGTAGATGAGGCATGAGGCAAGATCC
>CABHPR010151590.1:35166-81517 GCA_902168415.1 Peromyscus melanophrys | reverse complement strand
TTTTTTTTCCATGCTTAATTTTGTTCTTCCTTTGGATGATGCTAATGACATGGATGAGTGTCTCCAGTTCAGCTCATCACACTGGGCAGTATTCATGACGTTCTCTTGTATGCCAGCTGAAACCAGTGGTGGTTTAAAGGCAGAGAGCCAAATTCATCACAAGGATAATGGCTAAATATATTTTGTTTTGTTTTCTGAATTTTAATGACTGAATGGAGACTTATTCATTATTTATCTATTTTTGAATTTTATCAAATAGTTCTAGTGGTAATTACCCTATCTCTGTATTTATAGAAAAGTGGCACATTATCAAAATAATAGCCTGATTCCATATTTATGAAGGATCTGTTAAAATTATAAATATAGATACATGGGACTATGTGATTAATGCCAGGGCAAGCCACTTATAGGTTAAAAATGGGGGGGGGGAGGAACCACAGATAGCTAGCACCTTTGGTGAAATTAGCAGTCTATAGTCAATTCCATTTGGGAGAAAATGGCTCCCCTATAAAACATGCAATTTATTTTAAAGGGAAATGTGCCCTGGATCTTACTAACCAATGTTACAGGAGTAAAAGAATACAGTAAGCACTGCCTTACACACCACACTGCAGATTCAGCAACACAGAATAGTGTGATGTTCTTTTCTAGTGGTCTAAAAAGTGTTGGAATTGAGTACGGACACAGGCATCAGTGCCTTCCTCCAGCTGCATGGTAGCATTATTCCTGGGGATTCTCATGTCTGTCCCTGTAAAGACAGGTAGCAAACAAACCCAATTGTTGTGGGGAGGGATCCTGAAACCAGCAAGGCAATGAGGCCACATTAGTGTCCCAGGGACAAAGTTTAGACATGGTAGAAGAAAAGTATGGTGCGCCATCTGTACTTTCCTGCATGAAAAACAAAGCTGTACAAAGTGATTGTTTTAAAATAAAAAACCAAACTCACCATTGGCCCCAAATCAGTCCCAGGTCATGTGACTTTACTTCCTATGGAGTGTTGGGATTCCATCCACCAGTAATCTTTAGGAAAAAATAGAAACATATATCATTGCTACATTCTCCAATGTGTACAAAGATTCTGACATGAATGGGTGGCACTGTTACAGCTGCACTGTTCATCTTCAGTCTGTAAGCAAATCCATTTCTTAGACATCCCATTTGAAAGTTTCATACTCACTGATAAGAGAAAGGATTACATTTACATTGCAAAGAACATTGGTAAGATTACATAGAATGGCGTCCGTGTGATGGTGGGCCCCAAGTGTCTGACTGTGTTTTAAGTTTTGATAAGTGTTTCCAAAAGCACATACTTCAGAAGTTTTGGTATTCAGTTCTTGGCACTGTTGAGAAGTTGGAGACTTTAACAAGTGGGGTCTAGTGAGAGATCTTCGGGTTACTGGGAGCATTCATTTTAGGGGCATAGTAAGACCCCAGCTCCTTCCTCTTTCTCACCTGTGGCCAGGAATAGATGTCTTTGTGAGCTCCTGGCATGATGCCCTGTCCTCTTACTTGAGTCTAAATCAATGATGCTCTGATATGGCCCAGAGCCTCCAACACTGTCAGTCAAGTAACCTTCTTAGCTATTAAGTTCATTTAGCTCAAGGATTTGTTATCGTTACAGAGAGCCAAATAATACATTAGCCGATGTGGGCAGTGTATTGCAGAGTTTCAGTAAGTACCAGCCATAACAGTATTGTTTAAATAGAGCATGGTTTTAATGTTTAAGAATCGCAGATTATATCTAAAGCAGCAGTAGCTATAAATAAGAAAAACTGAAACTGTATAAAAATGTACAGAAATAATATCACCTGTAAACCATATTTTAAGAAACAATATGAACAGCTCATATACCAAAGAAATGGCCACACTCTGAGTCTGACTGATGTGGAAGGATATGTCAAGTTGGGTGGAATTATAAAATGAGGATGTGCTAATATACCAGGCAAACAGAGTCAATCATAGAGCCAACGTGAAGGACCTGGTTTGGCATGTATCTGCGTGTGTGTGTGTGTGTGTGCGCGCGCGCGCGCGCGCACAGGGGGGTGGAAAATAACCTCACACACCACACACTTTTACTGCAACCATGAAATCTATAAAATACAAACATAAAACATAACTTTTGGTTTCTTTTGCCAGAATGAGTAGGTAGGCATGAAAGATAATTAAGGGAAATTAGTAGCTGACACACAACCTACCATAGACTCCACATTAACTATAAATCCTATGGGTTCTTGGTCTCTGGCTGTCAGCATCATTTAGCCACCCACAACTCCTCAAGCTTCTTGCCAGTGCAGGCCTGTTATCTGAGCAGCCTGTGCAGATCTCTGTAGCAGGAATCTTAAAAGTTCTTATTAATAAAATCAAACCTGAGGCCAGTTATTGGGGTGAATGCTGGAAGGTCAGAGAACCAGAACAAGCCACAGCCCCCTCACCTCGCCAATTCCTCAGCTGATCCTGTTTCCTCAGACTCGAAGCTTCTGAGTCCTAATCCAGAATGGGTCTCAGCTGAACTGTTGCTCCAAAGCCTAGAAGCTTAACCAGCCAAATGCTTCTAGTTTCTGGTCCTCATGCCTTATATATCTTTCTGCTTTCTGCCATCACTCCCTAGGATTAAAGGCTCATTTTCTGGGATTAAAGGCGTGTGTCACCATGCCTGGCTATTTCCAATGTGGCCTTGAACTCACAGAGATCTAGAGGGATTTCTGCCTCTGGAATGCTGGGATTAAAGGTGTGTGCTACCACTGCCTATCCTCTATGTTTAATATTGTGGCTGTCCTGTTCTCTTACCCCAGATAAGTTTATTAGGGTGTATAATATTTTGGGGAACACAATACCACCACAGATCTCTGTCAGAGTGGATGCTTTGGAGACTTTTGGTTTCATGGGCCTCTTGCTTCCTCTGTGGTTCATACTAACCACTGAAATTGTATCTTGTTTTGGAAAACATGCACCCTTTACAGTCATCCTTGGCTAGCTCCCAACCTCAGGAGTTTGTATTTTCATCTGATCATTTGTTCAAGCATCTATCTCTTCATTTAGTTGTTTAACAAGTGTTCATTAAGCATTTGTGAAACACAACCCTGATCATATGCTGGGTAGTGTAAAGGATTCTTGCAATAGGACTGCCTGACAGATTCCACAGGTGCTGGGTTTTTCCATCTAATGATGAATGCGTCAATGGATGCCTTGAATTTCAGCAACCCCAGACAGCATTATTCTCAGAGGACAAAAACAATCACACTAGCACTTCATGACTCGATTCCCACTGTCCCTGCACCTATCTCCATCCTCGTCACCCTGCCCTCTGCCTTCAAAGTTGACTTCCTGGACCCAGTCTACAGGATCCACTGCCTCCTGCATTCTGCCTCCTGCTTCTCTTGTACCACCATTAGAGACATCTCCTCCATGCCTTCTCCTATTTGGCTGTTCTTTCTGCTCCTTGCTGGGGCCTTGGCCATTACACACAGTCACCTTTTTCTATTTCCAAGGCTCATAAGAGACCCTCTCCTGTGCCTTCCAGAACATACTCTTGCCCCTTTGGATGCGCAACTCTGGCAGCTCTAGTATTTCTTGGGTATTTAGAACACCTGCTTCTTCTCACTGGAATCTTCCTACTTCCTTAAGTATCCATCTGCTCAGGTGTTCCAGAGCTGCAGAGCACTCCAAGTACCAAATCAGCATCCCAGGCCCTTTCAGGGATGACCCACCAACAAGGCGTGGAATTTCAGGAGCCATGAAAATCCTCTAGAGCACATGAAAACCCTTTAGTTTCCCTTTAAAATCAGAATTTTAAAAAAAGGTAAACTCTTAGGTTGAAGAAATGCTTTAGTTTGGAATATTGACATATTAACCTGCATGCTGTGGTGGTTAATATTCATTGTCAATTGTCAGGAAATTCACCATGGAAACACACCACTGCATGTGTCTATAAAGTCCTTTCCAGAAATGTTTCATTTAGGAGGAAAGACCTATGCTAAATGTGAGCCATTCTAAGGACTGGGGTCCCAAATTAAATAAAAACAGACCAAAACAGCTATGCAACCACACCCATCTCTTACTGCTCCTTAGCTGTGGGTTTGGTGGAGCAGGTGCCTCACAGCCCTATCGCCATGCCATCCTCGCCATTCAGGACTCCACTAGCAAGCAAACCTTTCCCCTTCTTTATGTTGCTTTTGCTGGGTATTTGTCATATCCACATGAACAGTAACTATTACACATGCTAAGACAGTCAGATACGTATGTACATTCTTAGTCCACTTTCCTTTCCTCTCCTCTCATTTGTGTCTACATGTGCATAAGAAAGGGCCATGAAAATAAAAGTGCTCATAGCCTTGAATTCATAATCTGCCTTTGGTTTTGGTTCTCAAGACCCATGTAGGATCCTGCAGGGAACTGTGTACTGCAATACCCACTTCTGTAGTTGGAATGTTTATCTGGTCCTGCCAGGCCCCTGCAGTCCTGTGGCCCACTTATAAAATAAACATTCAGAAGCTTATAGAGATTATAACTGTTTGGCCATTAGCTCAGGCTTATTACTGACTAGCTCTTACCCTTAATTTAACCCATAATTCTTAACTATGTTTAGCCACGTGGCTTGGTACCTTTTCTCAGTTCTGCCTCGTCATCCTGCTTTCTCTGTGTCTGGCTGGTGACTCCTGACTCTGCCCTTCCTCTTCCCAGAATTCTCCTAGTCTGTTTCCCACCTTTATTTCCTGCCTGGCTACTGGCCAAGCAGTGTTTTATTAAACCAGTGTACAAGAGCATCATCCCTCAGCACACTTCTTAGAATATTTTACTCTTATTCAAGTATCTGTGCACCCCTTCACTTCCTACTCCTCAGCAGGAAGTCACTCACACTCAGCTCACACATATAGATCTCTTACAGCCTTACCGGTGATGTGGCTGTGCCATTGGCCCAACTAATTCTGAGACGCTTTGGGCTCAAACTGAGACCATCTCTGCTATGGAGGAACTGAATGCTGGTGTGAAATCAGAGGTGGTTTCTGAGGTGAGAAAGGTGTCCTACATAGAACTGGTAAAGGACATGAGCTCAGAGAGGAAAGGGTGAGAGAGAGCAGATGACTGGGCATTTGTGTTAGGGGGCTTCAGGGGCAGATGGGGTTGAATAGGTAAGCCAGACTGCCAGAGGCCTTAATCTTATAGGAGATGATAGCCAATATTTAGTAGAGGAAAGTAGTAGAGACATGTTCATGCAGCTCGTTACCCTGAGAATAAACTAAGGGAAGGCAGGTTTTCTCCCACACTGACTGGTGGAGAGTAGAAGCAGACGGTTCCCAAGAGGAGCCCATAGCAGGAGATGAGGTAAGCCAATCACATCTCCAGCCATGATCTGGGGACAGTGATGAAGGGAGGTGACAGTCCTTGAGACAAGGTCTCTTACCGTCCTAAGGTCCAATAAGCAGAACCTGCTGCTGAGTGGAGCGGGGAGGGTATCAGATGTGACAGTGGGGATTGTGGGACATAGTGCATCAAAAGAAGGACACCAAGAAGGGGCTGAATCGTCAGGAATGGGGATGGGATGGTGGAGGATGGGGAGGGCAGGCTCATCTTGGTAGGTTGTGTCTGAGGTGCTCTGTATGGAAGCATCTAAGAAGGCAATCATTCAGTACTTGTTATACAGCCCTTGTGACCCACTCTTTAATTAGAGCATTACTCCTTTGAGGGCAGAGTCCATGTTTTTCTCAGTCATGAGGGAGCGATCACATCACTTTTCAAATAGTTGAAACTGTAGCTCTTGATGACAAATAAAGTCAGTTTGCCCCGGGGGGTGGGGAAGAGCAGCCAATAATTCTTCTCTAGTGGGAAGCATGACACACTCTCCCCTGCTCTGGGCCCTCCATCCTAGCATTAGCCCAAATCATCTCTCATTCCAGATCCTCAAGGGGCCAAGCCTTTTGTTTCTCCTAGGCTAATGTGCCCTCTGTTCCTGGATTTTTCCATCACCACGATTAACCCTTGTGTGGCTCACAAAGGCACTTCTCACAGAAGGCAAACTCTCCCTTGCTTGTCCCTCAGTTCTGCTCAGTTCTCTCCTTGTGTCAGCTATGCTGACCCATTTTATTCTAGTCCTTGACAAGCTGATTCCTTCTTTGAGAGCTTCACGTAGGCCTCTTCTCACTGCTTTCTAGGCTCCCCTCTGCCCATGCTCCAGAGTCTATGTTAAAAGTCACCTCCCAGAAAAGGCTCCCCTGACATCTCCATCCAAGCTGGATTGCTCTTTGTTTTCAATAAAAGCATGGATCACAATAGGTAGAAGATTCTCAGTCTGTAATGAGGTACTTGCCTTGCAAGCACAAGGATCAGAATTTGAGCCCCAGAATCTGCACAAGGCAGCTGGGCATGGTGACATAAGCTTATAACCCAAGCACTGGGGTTGGGGCAGACAGACTGATCCCTGGGGCTTGCTGACAGTCAGCCAATGTACTCAGTAAGTCCCAGGCTGGTGAGAGGCCTTGTCTCAAAATTCAGAGTGGGTGGCTCCTGGGTAACAGCAACTGAAGTTGGCCCCTGGCCTCTACATCACACACACACACACACACACACACACACACACACACACACACACACACACACACACACATACAAAGACACCTACACACAAGAAAAAAGCACAGGTCAAAGCTGGTGTACTCACTTGTGTGTTTTTCTAATCTCAGTCTCTCTGATCACGTTATAATGTGTATGGCAGCAGAGCTCTGTCTACTATATTCTCCAATACTAACTCAGCAATCCTGTCACACTAAAGCAAATGAATAAGTGAATGAATAAATGAAGTGCCCTGTCTGTACAGGAAGATAGTGTGGTATTGATGATTCTCATAGAGAAGTAAACTTAGTCCAAAACAAACCACAGTGCTTAGCACAAGGTACTGAAGCTCAGTCACCACACACTGATACTTCTTGTAAACACTGAGAAGGGGGCCATGGAATTTGAGTTCAAAAGAAGCAGTTGACTGGACAAAGAGGGAGAAGGACATACAGACAGAGGTTATAGCTTGTAAGGCATGTGGTGAGAGCAATGATGTTCTTAAGGACTCTAGTGTGGTGTCTGGCTTGTCTGAATACAAGCTAGAAGGGAATAGACGGGGTGAGAGTGATAAGGGATGCTGGAAAGAGCAGGGAAGCCCACAGTGTTTATTTAGGCTTCATTGAACAAGAAGTAATAACTCGCTGTAGATTTCAAAGCCAGCAAATATTGTGGTCAGGTTTATATTTTATTAAGTTTGCCTTTATTCGTGTGTGTGTGTGTGTGTGTGTGTGTGTGTGTGTGTGTGTGTGTGATGCGTGGAGTCAGAAAAATATGAGATGAATTGGTAGTTCAGAGGAGAAAGATAAAATGGGTAGATTTTGAGGGTTGGTTTTTTTTGGGGGGGTGGGCAGGTGCAAAATCATGAGAATTTAGGTTTTATAGTCTCTGAACTCATTCCAAAAATTAAAATTCTATGAATCATGTATTCATCCCTAATTAGACTTCAGACTTTGGGTAAAAAGTATTCCCCCAATATTTTTTCCTCGAGGAAACATAGGCCAGTGCCTCCCTTCATTTCCCAGCAAAAGAGACAGTAGATCAAGATGATTTGCATAGCTTCCTTGGGATAAGACTGAAAACTCCAGGAAGAAGTACTAGTGACCCTGGAGGGGGGAATCACCTGGAAGAGGGTAGCACAGTGAATCATGCTGGTTCTAGTTAAACCAACCAGATAAAACAGTTCTATTCTTTCCTAAACACTCAACTGTACAGTCACAGTGGCTTGCCTCACACCTCCCATCCCAGCACTTGAGAGGCTGAGGCAGGAGGATTCTGCAAATTTGAAGCCAGACTAGTCTAAGTACCAAATCCCTGTCTCCAAAACCAACAAACAAAACAGATTTGGTGTTTGGTAACTATATTACAAAGGAAAAAAATCTCACTCACTTTGGAGCATTGAAAGAATAGAAATTTTGATATTTAAAAAGGAAGGCATATTGTGATATCGTTTTTTGTACTGTTGTGATTATGTCCGTGTGTCACACACTTTAGTGTAATTTAAAAGCAATCAATGGACAGATTTATATGTAATAAAGTTATAGATTATTTTAAAATTTAGAATGCGTCAGAGGGTACTGTAAAACAAAGGGTAGATTATATAAAATGAGGAATATTGGAAAGTGGAAAGAGATAGATCTGGAGAATGTTTAAACAAATTAATCTTGCAGTGACATGAGTTCACATAAGTTTCAGGAGCCTTTTGTTTGGTTGGTTTGGTTTTTTGTTTGTTTGTCTGTTTTGTTTTTTGTTCTTTTGTTGTGGAATAATTTTTGTACACTGTGAATATGTATCACTGGGATTGGTTTGTTAAAAAGCTGAATGGCCAATAGCTAAGCAAGATTTTCAGGGCAAAGAGAATGCTGGGAAGAAGGAAGAGTCAAGAGGAACTGCCAGGACTCAGAGGAAGCAGCATGGGCAGTGCAGAGTAAAGGTAATAAAGCCACATGGCAGCACATAAATGAATAGAAATGGGTTAATTTAAGTTATCAGAGCTAGTTAGAAACATCCTAAGCTATTGGTTGGGCTTTCATAATTATTAAGTCTCTGTGTGGTTATTTGGGGGCTGGCAGGAGGGACAGAAAAATCAGCCCACAAATGGCACCCAATGTCTGAGCACATATTTTCACATAAAATCTGAGAAAGCTTAATAAAAGGTTCCAAACACACAAAAATGGAACTTCCTAGTCCCACAGTCCCTCATGAGGACAGCAGTAGAGAGACATGTCACCCAATCCTTCCCCCCATCCCCCTCGCACCAAGCTGTGGGGAGGTTTAAGATATTGCTAATACAGACAGAAAACATTACAGATCCACAGTAAAACAGGTTCAGACAAAATAAAACAACAACAAAAAAAAACCTCTAAATAGGCTCCAGTGTGTTTAAAAAATGTGTATAGGATTAAGAAAGAAAAGAAATAAGGTATAGATACTCATATAAATAAATAGATGATAGATAGATAGATGATAGATAGATAGATAGATAGATAGATAGATAGATAGATAGATGATAGATAGATAGATAGTTTGAAAATAGCAAAGTCTTTAAAGAAAGAATAAAGTAGTAAAAAAAAAGAATAAGCCATGTAGAGATGAGAAATACACAGGGAGTCTGGATCCTGTATGTTACTGTGTTGTCTTTAATTTTTTTGATTGCTGATGAGCAAACAATACCTGCTGAGAGACATTGGACTATAAAAACTACTAAATTAAATCAACCTATATATTTTAAAATGTCTAACTTCAAAATGGAAGTTGGGACACTGTGTTGCGTTGGGGGAGAGGTTATGCTTTTGTTTCCACAGGAAATGAAAGGCTATGGATTCCTTTCAGATTAATAGAGATCAGATTTAACCAGGAGAGACCTCCTGAGTATCTTTGCTACAGACATGTGGGAGGAAGTCAAAAAAGACTACAGGACAGGTGACATGTAAGGTGATCCCTTGAACAGCTCTGAGATGAGATATCACATGATAAATCTTGTTGGCTACAGAGTACTCACGACTTATTACATGTCATCTTCTCTTATGGCATGGGTAGAGATTTATATTACAGTTTGATAATACAGTCCAAATGGACTTATAAAGTTGAAAAATGCCTTTTACCTGATCAAACATAAAAAAATCTTTAACTGACTTTTGCATATCATACATTCCATACCTGTGCTAATGCGGATATATGTTACCTTTGAAAGTTTATATGTTTTCAGAGCAAGGGGACCAAACACCAATAAAAACAGGTGGCCCAGGTGACCCAGCCTCTCAGAGCCCCTCTGTTGTGGTTTCCTCAAAGTTCTACATCCAGAACAGCTTGAAAGCTGCTGGCTGAGATGGTCCATCCTCACAGACTACTCCAGCCAGGACTTCAGATAAGCCTTGCTCTTTTCCATCACACAGAGACTGGACAACAAATAATACAGCTAACCCTCCCAGGGCTTGACCATGTCCCAATTTTCCCAGAGTCTCCTAAAGATGCCAGCACCCCCAGCAACAGGAAATAGTCTAAAAGAACATGAGGCCCACATTCCCAAGAGGTTGGGTGGATGCCTTTTGGTCATTTGATGGGTTATAGATGTTTGTCATTGTTTGGGGTGGTGGTGGTAACAAGTTGTTATTTGTCATGGTCAGGAAAAAAGCTAAACAAAGGAGTTAGATTCAAAGATCTTTTTCTGAAGGAAAAGGGGTGGATATAATACAGATATGATGAAACTTTTAAACATTAGCCTCAAATATTTTACACTGGTATGGAATTTTGTATATGGATACAAATTTATGGTTATTTTTGCTATACTGTATTCTATTCTTACTTAAGGTATTGTACCTATGCAGCTCATTTAAAAAGGTTGTGTAAATTTTTAGTCTTTGAAAGATATTTAGGATAATAAATACAGATTAATAGTTAGTCATCTATAACTATTAAACTTATAGTCATGTTAGATATGTTTTGAAAGTCATACAGAGATATATTTTAGATAGATAGGTGATCTTCAAACACTTCAAAGACCTACAGAATATGGCATTTAAAATGTTTTAATAACATAAGGCTTTTCTTGACAATGAAACACATCTGCTCTTGGTGGCACCAATTTACTTAAAAAAGAATGATGGACATCAAAGAACCTCCATATGGAGTTTGCTTTCTTTATGGCAAAAGCTAGCTATCTGAGCAAGGACTGTCCTTGCCTCAACTGCTGACAGTATACTGTCCAAACTGGACCAGCAGGACACAAAGAAAAGCAACTGCCAAACTTTGCCAAGACAGGGTAGAACAGGCCTTCAAAAATTCCTGCTTCACAGGAAAGTATTTCAGGTATTCTAGGCCTATAGGCCAAAGATGGATGCCCCAACATTGCAAAGGAACCTTAGGTGACTGTCCAGGCAGCCAGCTGTTTCTGTCATTTCTTATAGTTTTGGATGTTCCTTGCTCTGCACTTCCTGTTAACTCAAGTAATATTATAGCCTTCTTGGGTCTTTGATGGAGTTGAAGACTAGGTAATTATAGTTGTAGTTTTCCTTAGTTATGATAGAAGTAAATTAGGTACAGAGCTTTTTACTCATCAAGATAGAATAAATAATGAAATACTTTCTTCAAATATGCAAAAAAATAAATGGACTGGACATTGTAAATGTAATTCTAACCTGATAATTGTTCTTATTGTTTATAGTTTTATTATGTTAGAGTTAAAATCTTTCCTTTTTATTTAGACACAAAAGGGGGAAAATGTTGTGGAATAATCTTTTTGTGCACTGTGAATGTGTCACTAGGATTAGTTTAATGAACAGCTGAATAGCCAGTAGCTAGGCAGGATTTTGGGAGCAGAGAGAAGGCTGGGAAGAAGAAGGATAGAGTCAAGAGGGGTCTTCAGGAGACGCAGAGGGAGTAAGACATGCTGGAGGACAGGTAAAGCCAGGAGCCATGTGGCAATACGTAGATTAATAGAAATGGGTTAATTTAAGTTGTAAGAGCTAGTTAGTAACAAGCATAAGGTATGGCTGATCTTTTATATTAATAATAAGTCTCCATGTCATTACTAGGGAGCTGGCAGTCTTGACAAAAAGGTCCAAGTACATTCTTTTGGTTGGTTGATTGGTTGGTTGGTTGGTTGATTGGTTGGTTGATTGGTTCCTTAGCGGTTCCACTCTGTAGCCAAGGCTGGCTTCACATTCACCATGTAGCCCAGGTTAGCATGCATCTTCTTGCAACTCTCCTCCTTCAGCCTTCCAAGTAGTAGGGTCGCAGCCAGTAAGTTTCTTTCAGTGAGTCTTGTGTCACTGTGTGTAGCCCTCTTCTTGTCTTTATTGTATGTCACCAGGTGACATCTCAGAGGAAAGTAAGTCCTGTAGTGTCCCCAGGGAGGATCACATCAAAAGCAGCTGAGTAACAAAGAGGGCAGAATGCCACCAGCCAAAACAGCTAAACACTGGCTTCTGAAAAAATACTCTTGTCCTCGCCAATGTGACACTTCTCTTTGATGCAGTGAACCTTTCTGGAAAAGGCCAAGCAAAACCATAACAAGTCATTTGAAAGACTTGGGGAAAGGGGATTAGTCACATGCTTGAAATAGCCATTTGTTGATTTATTTCACTCTCTGGAGAAGTAACATTTCCGAGAATAGTTTTCCTCATCTCCAGAAAAGCCTTTATATTCTCTTCTAGAGTCTCAAGGACCTTAACTGTCCCCCCAACACAAACACTGTCTTAAAAACAGTTTCAAAACTAGTTGTTTAAAGTCTGAAGCACATGCATGTCCCCGCTTCTCTGCCACAGTATTTTTTTCTTAACTAAAATAGATTTGCAATAACATATTAATCGTGTTCCTGGGAGTCTGGCCTCAGAATCATGGCCTTTAGAACAATTTTAACCTCTGCCATATGTCCAGTTCCTGCAGCTAATTAATTATTAGGCACTCACCACCAGCAGTCTCCACACTTGATTCTAAAGCCAGATCCCCTGGGCTGAGTTGTTTAACACGGACATCTTAGCCTTTCTCATCCATAAAACAAATTCTGTTCTCTGCATAATTTATATTTCAAGTGTTAACTAAAAGCAAAATGTGGGTTTTAATGTATGTGTGAAAGCATATGCATGCTCATGTGAAATGGCTCCAGGTGATTTCAAGATGGCTCTCTCACTTGCAGCTGGGCATCAAGATACACACCTATAATCTTGGCACCTGTGACCTGGAGGCAGGAGTCTTGCTGCAAGTTGAGGACACATTGGACTATACTGTGAGACCCTGGAGAAAGGAAGGAGACTCAGAAGTTGTGGATACACTGGAGGAGAGATATGGCAAGGGAATGGGAATAGGGTGAACATCATTTAAGTACATGATATATTTAAAAGGCAGTATCTTTAAGAAACCCAATACTATATACAATGAACAAATGCCAGTAAACAAAAAGTCATGTTCCTATAGCTGCCTCATTACTGAAAAGATGGCAAATTATCACATAACAGTCACAACATGTATACTTGGTCTTTGCAATCATGGAATCTTTCATTTAAAAGAAATGTATTTATACCAGTGTTTTGCCTGCATGTGTGTATGTGTACCGTGTCCATGCAGGGCCTGTGGAGGCCAGAAGAGGGGTGAGAACCCTTGGAACTGGAGTTGCAGATGGTTGTGAGGTGTTATGCAGATGCTGGGAACTGAACCTGGGTCCTTTGCAAGACATGCTCTTCAGGGTTGAGCCATCTCTCTAGCCCCTGCAGCCATGGAATCTTATGTTTGTGTTGCCTCCTGCTCTTGGGGGGCAGCAGGTTCTGTTCTGCCCACAGACCATGCTGGAGAAAGCCCTGTAGACACTGTTTCTGGGATGTGGGGTATCTTATACCTGATCAGTACCTTATCTTCCTCATTTGGAGAATGAGGTAGCAACTGTACTTTCTTCATGGTAAAAAGGTTGCTTAATAGTGAACACTGTTGATAAGGAGAGTCAAGAATGATTTCTAGATTTTCCTGCTGATGGAAAATAAAAATTCAAGGAAGGAAGGTCAGAGTTGAGGTGTGCTCATTTGAACTGCACAAAAATCCTGTTAGACATGAGGGTGACTGGTGTGGGCATAAAAATATGGATATGGCATGGAAGCTGAGGTGTGGCCCAGTAAGTCACACAGTAAACTCTTTAGTCCATACATCTTTATTTCTAAGTGTTCATTGCAGTGAGTCATTGGTCTAGTTAGAGGCCTCTGGCTTCTGTGACATTTTTTATTTGTTTGTTTGCTTATTTTGTTTTGGGCTTTTTGTTTGTTTCACTTTTAAATTTTGTTTTGGAGGGAGGTTGAAAAGGCAAAGAGCAGAAGCAAGGGGACAGGGAGATGAGTGGGATCAGGATGCATGATGTGAAATCCACAAAGAATCAATAAAAAGTTTTTTAAAATTAAGGATATGGAGTTATTTTACCTGAAATAGTACACTGTGTGGATTTGCTCAGAAAACACTGGACTGCTGAACCAGTCCAACCTCTTTCTTTGACTGACAGTTGAGGGAGGTGTTCTGTAGGTCACACAATTTGAGTGAAGGTCGTCTGTTACACTGGAGGTTCCCAGTGACACCCACTCACGGTGGCATACGCTGTGGGGCCCTTTTCTAATGCTGTGACATCTGTCATGCACAGCATTTAGTAGAAATGACTGTGTGCTATCCCCACAGGGGGAAGCCTTAAGGTGACAAGGCCACTTCAGGTTTATGCTTCTGGATCCAATTGAGAGATCTCTGGGAGGAGAGATCACAAGAGAGAGGAAAGCATGAAAAAGGAGGAAGGCATGAGAAAGGAGAAAGGCCAGATCCACCGTAGATGAATGGAATTCATGGGTGTTAATCCTCCAAACTGGGATTAACTGAGTCTCTAATCTACTGCATTATAAATGGTGTAATTATTTTTAAACACTAAATTTTAGGGTGATTTGTTATGAGGCAATGGCTAATTGGCTAAACTAGAATGGATTCCATGTCTTCTCAGTGCTAGATCAAACGTCATGTATAGCCAGGGATGTATCCTACTAGGTTTTCTGAGCCTCCAGAAAAGGATAACAGACAGTTAGAACCTCATTTCTCTATCTACAGTTCAGGCAGTGCAGCAATTACATAATCATGAGCTTATTGGGTAAGATAAACCCAATGTGTGCCCTGGTTTTAATGACAGCTATCAATTGTTCAGCCATGAAGTAGATTTTCCCTTCCATTAGCTACCAAAGCTATCACCTTGCAACACAGCATACTTCAAGTTCTGTTGCAACCACACTCAGGTGTTCTGTTCCACAAGGAAGTACAGAAAGGGGAAATGAAAGGGCTGAAAGGTTCTGGGTTCGTTTACACCTCAAGGCTCTGATTCTACTCAGAGGCTCCTTCATAGCAACAGTACAATCTGAATGTTTGCCACGTAAAACTCAGATTGGGCTTTAGTGGCCCAAGGAACTTAGTTACTTGAGGGAAAAAAAATCACCAGAACTTTACAAAAATCCTATCGTCTTCTGAAAGGAAACAACACCCAAGTGAGTGCGTCTTTGGAGGGCGAGGACTCCCTCCTCATGTTTTAAGGAGGCTCTGTTTCTCTGGTATGCATCTTGGAGATAAATTATTTTCTTTGTAGCTTTTGGTGTGAAATTCTCTAAGTTTGTGGGTCTGATATTAGATATCACTGCAGAACAGCAGGAATCATATCCGTTTCCATCTTAGAATCATATTTGTTTGGGAACTTCTCATAAGTCTTTCTCAAGGCATCTGACAGCTTGACAAGGCTGGTTGCCATGGGAAACGCTAGTGATGTTATTTAAATCTATTCCCAGGTCACAGATTGCTATGTATTTTTTGGCCATTGATGCTTAAAGAGAAATGACTAAATGAATTTTTTAAAAAAAGAATAACATAGCAAATAAACAATAACAACAAACAATAAGTACATGGTCCCTGTGAACAGAAGCTGTGTCTCCTTTAGCAGACTCCTGTTTCAGTTGCCTGTGGAGCTGTAAAAGTTCGTTTATTGAAAAGACTTTTTCCTCCTTAAAATATTCTTATTACCAGTCATTTTTCAGTATTAATGGTTCTACTATTAATAGACTGAGAGACAAGGGGGCTGTTATCCCCACTTTTTATCTGTTGTTCCATTAAGTAAGGCAGCCAACCTCTGACTCTAAGTGACTCCGTAATGAACCGTGTGCTGCAGCCACAGGGTGTATCCTAAGAAACAGCTGCCCTCACATGTTGGTCTGAGTGCAGATTAGGACCAGACAGGAAAGAGCCATATTCACAAGATGCAAGCGGGCATGCTGCTTTCAGGTTAGCATTTAAAGAGTTGTTTTATTTGGATAAGATGGGATGTGACATGCTGGGAAAACAATGTGAGAAACGATGGCTAAGTTTCTGGAACTCATCCCCTTCCCATGACTGATGGACCTGGGGAAACCCAGCGGAGCTGCGATCGGACACACAAGCCTGTTTTCCATCTTTGCTTTCTAGAATATGCTATCATTGATAGGAACCATGATGAGACAAACACACTGAATTCTTAAACTTCGGCAATGCCTGCTGCCTATTTGAACTCTGGCTACGGCATTTCTACAGTCGTCTATGCTGCCTCCCCTTTAGTTGTCCATGACCTGGGAGAGTTCCCCAGGACTCTCGAAACACACTACAGAGGGGCTTCCTGCCAGAGTCCAGATTCATCAGTGGATGGGAACCTGTTGTGAGAAAAGCCATATTTACTAAACAAAAGTCCACATGCCTACAAATGACATACTTTTATATAATGAATTTACAGAAATCCTGTTTATTTTTCATAACACTGCTCCATTTCATTTGAAAATTATGATGGATTTTCTTTTTTAATTAAAAATGCTTTTCATGCATATGGGTGTTTTGCTTGCATGTGTGTCTGTATATCATGTGCACATCTGGTGCCCTCAGAGGCCAGAAGACTTCGGATCCTCTGGTACTGGAATTATAGACTATTTGAGCTACCAAATGGGTACTGGAAATCAAACCCAGGTCCTCTGCAAGAGTAGCGTGTGCTCTTAACCACTGAGCCATCTCTCCAGCTCCATAATGGGCTTTCTTACATTAGAAGCAAAGATGAACATGCAGCTCTCTGGAACCCTGGACGTTGTATCTCACAGTCATGCCATATGGGGTAACATCATTTCGTGTCTTCAGACAGAAAGACAACTTCATGAGCAGATTGTTAGAGATCTGACTTTATCCTACTCTTGACTTTTTAAATTTGATTTTTATCATTGCCAGCTACCTTTAAACCCCTCACCTCCTTTGATTATTGTCAAAATTCCACAATGTGTACAGGCACTTGTGTATTGACGAGTTGTTCATTTCACACCTTACGTAAGAAAGAAAAGCAAGCTTCCTATGGACCAGCAGAACCGCGCCAGCTGCTCCCCAGGCTTGATTCCACACAGGATCGGCTGTGAGATCTGTGCGCTGTGCTCGGATGAGGCCTCTTTTTCATTGGGAAATCCCTCCTCCAAGGATGGAGCCAACAGAGGAGGCCCTGGGTGGGACTCACTGCCCCGAAGCGTCTTTGGCTCCAGTGTCTGATGTAGATGTGGAGGTTGGTCTGGGTGGAGTGTGGACTACTTTGGTGGCCTCTGCCTGCTGCAGGGGTCAATCACTTTGGCAGAGATGCCCTGTTTTTCTCTCGGCATGCTTGCAGCCTTCTCTACCCTGAAAATTGAAGTTACAGAAATAGGAAGGTTTGGGTGACTTTGAAACTGAGAAAACAATTCGTTTTCTTTTCAAACACTGCACCTCTGACTAATTTGTGCTGTAATTTATCCTAGTAATTTCGGCTGCAGAAAAATGAAGCAAAGGAAATTTCACTTGAATTAACCTCTATTCTCTAATTTACTTTCACAGATGCAAACGTAAATCAGGAGGGGCCAAAGAGCAGAGCACACAGTCAAGCAGATTTAAGGGGGAAAAGTCTTTCAGTTTTTCCACCTTTTTCTTCATTTAGCATGAGTGTTTCACATTTAAAAGGCTTTTAACTTTATAAATTAAAAAAAAAAACTTGAAAATGTAGTTTTCTGCATTTTTCCACCTCAGGTGCCCCCGTCTCTGTGCCTAAGAATGCCATGATCCTAATAAAACCAGAGCTTCCTTATGTTCTGGCTTTGTACAACGCACAATACTATTCTTCTGGTAGTCAGTCTTCCTCTTTTAAAAAAGTATAAACAGACAAACTACAGCAATATATTAACCATATTGTACTATGAGGATTTTTGAATAAGTTTTCCCATTTCTTCCATTTTTAGGTAGTAGTCACGACCACTTTTAAATAATTTAATTTTTCTGCCCACAAGAAATGAAATTGTTTCATTGACCCATTTCTTCTAAGTTAGAGGTAACCATGTGGCATGATTTAACCAACAAGGTCTGAACAAAAGAAACAATTCACTTTCGGGCATCAATATTTGATTTGGCTGGACCACTTTCTTCCTCCTGTAGCCATCACAAAAGCAGGGACAAACAGTTTCGTAAGGCGGGGCCGGAAGTGACTGAGAATCATTATGTTTGCCATGTGAACAGCCTAGTCATTTCCTGACTAATACCACATTTTAAAGATGAGCCAAACGCTGTGAGAAATGACCTGAGTTGTGCAAATCGCCACAACAAAGTGGCAAATGACACTTTCTTGTTGTCTTAGACTGCAAACTTGGTGGAGAATGATATATTCTCCAGGGCACCTCGAAATCAAACACAGGATCTAGTGCACCTGTGCTTGGCAGGTGACCACATGAAATAACCAGTTCTTCCAGTTGATTTGAAAAAACAAAGTCAGTCATTACAGCCAGGCCAGGTGCTAAAGTATGCAAAGACTAACTCTATGAAAACCAGTCATTTTCTAGGTAAATGAAGGCAAAATGCAGATGCTTTCTCAACATTGAAAACTGTTCAGTCTCTGGGTGACCCAAACCTTGTGTTTTCTCTCAGACAATGAGTAATTGACTGGAAATAGGTATACCAAATTACTTCTGATGAAAGACTGAAAAGGAGAAATATCAGCCAAGAAGACATTCCCTGGAACACTCTGTGAGTCTATTAGACATCTAACAAGACTGTGAGGGCCTTAGACAACCTCCTTGCCATTTGTATTAGTAGGTAGGGATCTGTCCTCTGGACACATTGAGCTACGTTTGAGCAAATGTGTTCTTTATATTCAGGCTTTCAGTTTCTTACATCTTAGCAGCTTGGCTGTCCAATTTCTTCTTTTATACTGAAGATACTTATTAAATGAATTTTACAACTTGGACCATTCAGCGTCTCCCAGACTCCCCACTCTGTTCTCACTGGCAGCCCTTGTACCACTGTTTTTTGTCTTTTGGGGGAAGCCTGCATCCCGTGTACCTCATCTCTCATCTGGTACCTCCCTGATTTCATCTGCAAACTAATCCATTAGGATTTAGGGGAAATGCTCTTACTCAGAACAGTCTGAATCAAGGGTACACAAGCCCCACAGGACAGGGAACCATTGACAGCATTCATTATACTTTTAAGTAATGAAGTACTCACAGTTCACTTGAGTCTTCAGTGCCTCAGTTTACCCACCAATTCAATATTGATAATTGTCATATTCCTCATAAACTCATGGAGGAACTTGGGAGAAAATGAACATGTGTTTCTAAATTGCTTGTTGTCTAGTAAAAGGAGCTATGCTGTATGTATTTAAGCTACATGGAAAGGAAATGTGTTTCTAAATCACTTACAATCTTGTAAAAAAAGACCCTTGCTACATACATGTAAGCGTAGAACTCAGATCTGTATACACTGAGACAACAGCATTTAAATAATTATGCATGAGATGTGGTGGTGTTGCCCTTGTGATCCCAACACTTGGTAGGCTGAGGCAGGAGGATCTCCAGTTTCAGAACTAACTCAAAAATATAAAATAAATCTGAAAGTATGGTGCTGTAACATTGGGATGAGCTTCATGTTCAAACTTTAACTGTTTCCAAGTGTGAAAAGCAAGTTGACTTCACGAAGAACACATCAGACTTTACTGGGCATGGTGGCGCACACCTTTTATCGCAGTGCTCCTGAGGCAGAGGCAAGTGGATCTCTGAGTTTGAGGCCAGCCTGGTCCACGTAGTGAGTAAGCTCTAGGACAGCCAGGGCTCCATAGTGAGAGCCTGTCTCAAAGTAAATAAATGAATAAATAAACAAATAAAAGGAATGAAAAAGATCTGCTCAGACTGAAAAAAGATGCTCTTGATTTTTAACAAAATCAAAGCACTGAAGAGACTTGGATATGGGAATTATCCAATTATTTGACCTTTTGGAAGAATCTGGTATTGATGAGCATAGCTAATAGTTCTTACAGCATCTATGGTGCTTCCATTTTTTGGGTGGGTATTTATTTTCTTATCTCATTTATTGTAATTTCTCTCAAAGCTACCATAGGAGATAAGTTTTGTTACTATTCCTTTGCAGGCTCTGGACTTGAAGATGAGCCTCTGTGGTATAAGATCACACATCTGGTCATCAGCAGGACTCAGATTTATATCCAGGAATTCAAACTCTGGCAACCACATTTTTTCACCAGGACTATGTAACTTTTACGATTATTACTCAAATTATTATAAGAAGAAATTCCTCAAATTATTATAAGAAGTGTATGGAAAGACTCCAGGTTAATGGACAAGTTAATTACAGTTTATGTACAAGTTATTTAAAGGTGGGGAGATACAAAATTGCTCATCAAAATTAAATCAGGGGCTGGAGAGATGGCTGTTTTTCCAGAGGACTAAGGTTCAATTCCCAGCACCCATATGGCATCTCACAACCATCTGTCACTCCAGTTCCAGAGGATCCAATACCTTCTTCTGGCCTCCAAGGGCACTGCACATGTGGTGCATATACATACATATACCCATATACATAAAGCAAAGATAAATACATCTCTAAAAGAATTTTAGAAACCAAAGCAAAGCAACCTCTGATACGGGTTTCATTTTGTGCTATTTTTTCTATTTGTATCTCTAGTGGTTGATAAGGGCTTTACTAAAAGAAGTAAAAATGGAGATGGATGTGGCACCTCACACTTGGAATACCCACACTTTGGAAGCCCAAGTTCAAGGCTAACCTGGGCTACATACAGAGCAGAAGAACAGCCAGAGCTACACAGCAAGACCTTATCACAAAATAATACCAGAGCTTCTGAAATATCTTAGGAAGACCCCTCATGTGTAGAACTATTTAAGCTCATTTAGATCCCTTTGGATGTGTATAGAGAAAGACTACTTAATGAATGTCACTCCATCTAATTCAAGTAGCTTTGCTTGAGTGTTCTCAATTACAAGTGTGTGAGGGACGTTGATTAACTGTGGAAAGTAAGAAAGCATATGTTAGCCCATGTCTGTCCAATTTACTGAATCAAATAGGCATAAACTACTATAGGGATGCTGGAACCTACTTTTATAACTAGCACCGTCTCTAAGTGTCATTTAAATGCCTGGGGACAGAGAGTGCCTAGATTGGAAGTCCTACATTGTTAAGATAGCTGTGTTTGTGTTAAATACCCAACACCTAGTACAGAAACTCAACCTAGTAGTTTCTCAGTAAACAGCTATTGAATGAACCCTAGCCAGTGCCAATAGGCATGCATTCCCAAGGCTTGTACAACACATGGACCTTCAGAGTGAAACAAGACTATTAAAGTTGTAGAACTTCTGGATACATTTTTATAAAGCTTGTTTATTTTAATTGTTGTGTATATGAGAGATTGCCTGCATGTATGTCTGGGCACCATGTGTGTGCAGTGCCACAAAGCCAGAAGGGGGTACTGGAGTTCCTAGAATGGAGTACAGCTGGTTGGAACTGCCATGTGTATGCTGAGAACTAAACCCAGGTCTTCTGCAAGAGTAGCAAGTGCTCTTAACCACTAAGCCACCCCTCCAGCTTCCCTTGGTTGTACTTCCAACCTTGTCATTATTTCATATGTTAGCTTCTAGTCCAAACAGAACTTAAAAATGGTCTGGAGAGTTATGGCTGTAACAGCAGAGCCGTTTCTCTGGGCTAGAGTCTTTCTTATATAATTAGACCTGAGCTAAGCTGTATCTGCAGCAAGCCTCGCTTTATAAACAGAACTTCACACTGCAATTTAAACAAGGCATGGCAGCATTAATAATCAGACATCTTTACTTAACAACTTTCTTAAAAATTAGGAACACAGAACCAGAAGCCTGCAGGATATCACTGAGGAGAATTTTCATGATATCTAGACAATTTAGTGCCAATGCTAATAACTGACTCCTGCTGGTCTCATTCTTCCCCAACAAAAGGAAGCCATTCATTCGCGCTGTGATGGGTCCTTCCTGTGAGACACTCTGAGCTGGTTAATGCTCTGCAGATGGTGCTGTTGGGGAAAGCTCCTGACCCGCGAACAACCACTGACCAACTGGGGATTCGGCTAGCCTACATCTATTTCACTCCTTCCTCTTATGTGCTCCTGGCCCCAAAAGAAAGATCACAGAGGAGACACCAATCCACTGCAATGGAGAGATGTGAAAGGCTGGTGGCAGAGGAGTGGATGCTAATGGGAAGAGGGCCGCCTAGTCAGAGAGATGAGGTTTGCTTGTGATCTTTCTTCCACGTGACTTCCGAACGTACTACATTTCAGAAGATGGAATGAGAATTTCCTTGTTCATATGGAGCAGAATCACTAGTTAAAAAGTAATGTGTGTCTGTTCATGCATGTGTGTGCACACGTGTGAGTGTGCCCGTGTGCCTGTGTGTTGTGCTCATGTGTGGTCAGGGGGCTTCTCTGGTGTGGCTATGCTGTGTGGTCAGTGAGGCCCAGGGATCTGCCTTTCATGTCTGTGGCCCTGTCCACCTGTCCATGGCTCATCTACCCCTATCATGTGCATTCTCCTCCTGGGTTTTAGATGGTTCCTCACACTTGCATACCAAGCCCTTAGCCAACTGAGCCACCTCCTTAAATCTCCTCAGCTCCTTAAATTCTTCAACTTGTTCTGAATGCTAGGAGGAGGTAGGGGGATGGAGTGTGAAACCCAATCAAACAGAAGCCCAGAGCATTGGATGTCATGAAGTTCCCTGCTTTGTTGTCTGCATCCTAAACACTTGCTGGTGAAGTCCTTGCTGAGGGAGCATTTGGAGATGAAAAATAATCACTAAGGATTCTGCAAGAATTTGTTTACAATCCAAAAGTAACCCTCTACTCAAGTCCTTCAATCAGTCTGGACCTCCCCAGGATATCCCCACACTGAAAAGAATATCTTCATGGAACCCTGAAAAGAATATATTTCTGGAACCCCAAGATTATTTATTTCCTTCAGGATAAACAGACAAATTACTAAATTACCCATTTGATCCCAGACACAAACCACTCTATGGGATCCAAGCAAGCCATGCCAAGATAAATGGCTTCATTTGCCTCAAAATTAACCCCACAGCTCTAATAATGTCATTTTGTAGTACATGTGAATTTAAATATGTGATTGATTTCCAGGTATATGAATTTGAAAGCTTTGATTAAAAAGGTTCTAAACATTTTTAATCGTTCCTTCCTTCCTACTCATAACAGTAAAAATGAAAATAAGCCTGCACAGAACCTGGCCAAATATTTAGATAAAGAATGTGTCCGTAGCCAGCAATATCTTAAATGTGCTTGAGTTATCCTACATGCTACTTAAATAGTGAAACTGTCAGCCTGGGATTTTGTATATATTCCTCATTAGGTTGCCTCAAAGACCCCAGGGTAGGTATATCTGCATTTTAAAATTTTGTATTTTTCCATGGTTTATATTCCTCATAAAATGCCTGAGAACTTTATGGGGGATGTTACATTAATATGTGTTATTATAAATATGATTTAAATATCTAAAGCATTACAGAGTGATTACTGTTCAATAAGGCAGCACGCATAAAAGGGTTATCTCCACACTGTGCTGAGGTTTCCACAATATAATATAATGAATTGTTCAATATAGTTTGCATGCTATTTGTCTTTGCTTTTGCCTAGGCTCGAGGGAAACTGATGTGCAATCCTCTAACAAGACGATTGTAAATTGTAGAACAATAAACAGCCCTTGAGATTTTTACATAGTATGTGGTTAGCATGCAATCCATCTTGGGAAACTTGATTTAATACGACAAAGGAGCTTTCCTGACAATGCTCAACATTGTTTTAAACTGCTGTTAAATCAATTAGTACTTGGAAAGCCCTAATGTCTCCACCACTCTCCCAACCCAACCCAAGAATTCCAGCTGGTTGTTTTCTAAAGAAAAAAAAAAAGATTTAGGGAACCATTGCATGGATGCACTCAGCTTCCCTGGAAAACATTAAAGATGATCCCAAATAAAAGGAGGGGCAAGCCAGCCTCTTTAAATCATCAAGATCTATGTCGGTGTCACCTCCAAAATTCATTTCCATTTTTCTGAATTACCCATACTGTAGCCAAGGATAAATTAGAGAGGTTGTTATTAGTTTAAAGTCTGGACTATCGGGTTAAGAATGAAAGAAAATGTTTTAAGTCTTGGGAGACAAGTTTTATCTTCTCAATGGTGCATATTTCCTTTGGTATATGTAATGTATTTTGGTGTTATATTCATGATCTATTGGAGCAACATAAGACATTTACGATATTACCTTACCCTCATTTAGTTATTAACTTGCAAAGTAGGAACACAACTTAAAAATAAACAATAAACAACTTCTGCCAAAGAGAAACTAATATTAGCCATTTCTCAGTCCCTAGCAAATAATTGAATAACTAAATGCCCTTTTAACATCACAAAGTACAACATTTAACATGACAAGACTTGCCCTAAATTTTTATGGTATTTTCTCTTTGCTTTTCATTTTGCATTATTACTTTTTAAAAGGCAATTTCTTTCTTTCATTGTTTGTTTGTTTGTTTGTTTTGACCAGGGAGTACAATTGCTGCTTTTTTCACATCTCACAGGCCCTGCAAGGCCCTGTTCTCTGAAGGGTTAAATAAGTCTGTATTATGGACAGCCTCCCCAGCCTGAGACCCTTCAGCCATGCTGGTTCGTTTCTTTGTGGGCAAATTCACTCACCTTTCTATAGACATGGCTAACTGGGATAAGAAAGAAAGCAAAGCAAAAGCAAGCAGGTCTCAGCCCAATTTGCCTTTTCCTTTTGTTTTTCTTAAAATGATGCTATCCAACTTTTTTTTTATCTAATCAAAACAAACTCAATGGTCTGCCCTGGCCATGTGTAAAAAAAGCAATGCTGTCCTGAGCTCAAGGCTGGTTTCTTCCAACAAAACAAGAAACTCACATCTCCAATGCCTCTGTCCTTTTGCAAAGATGCACAGAGCAGGCATGTTCTGGAAGGAATATATGTTTCCTGTGAACAACATGTGTATAGGAAGCCTAGCTGCATGAGCAGCCCCTGTAAAGGGGAACTGGGGCATAAAATCTTTTACCACCTCCAAATAAGAGTCTGACTCTTTTTTTTTTTTTTTCAGTTAATAAGTTCTTTATTCTGGAAAAGCAAATCAAGTTCATATTCATAGAAACACTGACATTACAAAGTACGGGGACAGGGGCGGAGGCGACAGACCCTCTACAAACCTGCTAACACTGTCTCACCAACAGGACCACACCATTCTGCCTACAGTCAGTCATGTATAAGATAAACCACAGGGAAGTCTCCTCCCTTGAGATGGCAGGGAAAGGGACCAGAAGTTGGAGTAGGAGGCTTTATTCTTTTGGCAGATCTTCTCAGTCATTATAGATATTGCTGCACTGTTAATAAAAATTATATGCTTCTCTGTAAAGCATTTTAAAAAAATCCAAGGATGAGATGGCTGAGGTTTCAGCTCAAGTATCTCCAAATACATGTCGTCCATTCCCTGACTGTCCCCTGTGTTATTTCTTGGTTGTTTTCCGGATCAATGCCATTCTCTGTTTGAGCTTCTGTGGTGCAAGCTTTTTTGTAGGGTCGGATTTCCTCAGAGCCAAATCCTGGGATCCACATGTTCCACTGGCGCTCTAGATGCAGCTGGACATCTTTCACCTGTAGGGTGCTAGACTTGCGATGCCGAGCAAGCTGGCAGGCCGCCGTCACCACACTCTCGATGAAATCATCGGCGATCTGCAGCAACATCTCCTCCACATCCTCATCCAGCTGCTCATTAGGATCCACTTCTCTGACTAAGTCTTGTAATTTCTTCTTGGTCAATACCTGATTGTTTTCAGGGCTAAGACGACCGCCTGTCCCAGGAGTGCCTGGTATTTTTACCACAGTGGTGCTATTGGCCATGGAGCCTTGTGGAGGGGTGCTGGCTGGCTCTGGTTTTATAGATGAGAAATTGGAGAGGTTGATTAGGGCTGAGGGGCCAAACTGGTTCATAATCTGCCGAGCTTTGGACTTCAGCTCATAGAGTTTATCAAGATCCTGCTTCTTTTTGGAGCTGTGAGGACCAAGGCCAATCAAAGGCAGCAGCGTCTATCTCCCCATGATATGCGGAGACTGCCCCAGTGAAGCTTTCGTCTCAGCAGCCGGTCCGACTGCGCGGCCAAGAGTCTGACTCTTAATTTCAAACAGTTCAAGCCCACTTTTTTAGCCTGTGAGTACACTGGACACTGTTTGATTTCACTTTCTTTCCGTGGTATTTCTAGACAATGAGATGTGATTAAGTAATTCGTCCTTCTTTTCATCCCTTCACTGTGCTTCTCCCTTTTAGAGTCATAAGTTCCTCCGTAGAACTGAAAATAGTTCTTCATATGCTTTTAGAATCCATTTTTCTTACACATATATTCATTTGGTTCTTCCACAAAGATAATGACGAGGTTAAGGACATGATGCCCCAGAAGATGACCCACACACATTTAGGAAAACTGCAGAAGGAGATTACTGCTACCTCTCCCTTTCTCCATTTCTTTAAAGTAGGCCATGAAACCCACGAAGGTCTCTCTCTGTCCGTTCCCTGCATCTCTGATGAAGGTCATGAGACCTGCATGTGACAAGCATCTTCCTGTCACCCCAAGAACACCCATCTCTGAGGACCCAGGAATAGGAAGCTGAGTTGGAGCAAACAGACCTCATATTAGTCCCTTTCCCTGCAGTTCTAACTATTCGATCACAGGCTGGGCCCAAAGGTAGTACCCCCTGAATCTCACCCTCAACCAACCCAACACCTAAGCCACACAGGTTCCCAGATTCACTGGGTCTTCACTTCTACAGCTCTCTCATCACGTAAAACTTACATTAAACAATGTGTGTGCTTGAATCTTGTTAATCTTCCCCTCTTGGGCACTAGCATGGAGCTGGCGGATATTATCCACATTTTCTGTAGGGAAGAATGGAGGTGCAAAGTAGAAACACATCCAAGGGAACTGGAGAAAAGTTGATGCCAAAACTAGGCAATTTAAATCATTTAATAACTTTTTCAGTGTTTTGATTGGAAAGGAGGCTTCTAGCAAAAAGTAAGAGACTGTTTTGGTATTAGGTACGATTTTAAAAGTACTCAACTGTTTATTTTCACACATTTTACCTTTGTCCTCTTAGGTATCAACAAAACTTTATTACATCTTGGTACTTGCCCAACACAGCTGTATTTAGCTTTGTAGTTCTTCATATAAGGGGTGATTTTCTGGCCGTGTGGATGCTTCAGTCAGTGAAGCACTTGGTATACAAGCATGCGGATCTAAGTAGGGATGGAAACACCCACACCATGCTCACCTACAACCCAAACTTGGGGCAGAGGAGACAAGATAACCCCCAGGGTTCATTGGCCAGTCAGTGCTCTCTAGATTCAGTGATAGGCCCTGTCTCAAAATCTAAGGTGAAAAGTGCCTGATGGACACACCAAATGCTGACCCCCAGCCTCTGTGTGCACACATGCATGCACATGCACACATGGGAACAGGCACACACACACACACCATACACACTGGAAAAAATGAATTTCTGATCTCAGAGCTGGTATAAGTAAGTCCAATTCCCCCGAGTTATCTTCCATGGAACCAAAATAACAACTTCCTTGCAGCCAAATCTTTCAGTGATTTTCAGATCTAACAGGAGCCACACAGCAGGGTCTCAATAGTTAGTAACAGTTTCATTGATTATTATAGAAACCACTCTTGCTCAAAACAGGACAGTTCGAGATGTAAGAGGGAAAATGACAGGACGGGGCTCCCCGCTGTCACTTCGGTTCAGCAGAGATTTTATCCAAGGGCGTTTTCTCCAATTTTCCCCTTTCACCTCATTCACGTGTTGCTTTATAGTACGGTCTGTCCACATTTTTAGGCAATCAGAGCCTCATGGCTCAGTTTGTGTGTTATTCTGGTCCACTATGATTATTTCCTGAAGTGGTTGGCAGCCAGGTGACCATTTTGTTTCTTGTTAGGTTCTTTGTCAGAAAGTGGAAACAAAAGGATGTTGAGTTGAATGAGTTCAATCTCTGGATTTTAAAGATTCTTAAGCAAAACAAAAGATTGGAAGATGCCAGCTCTTCCCTGGAGGAATCCAAACTTTGTATTCCCTTAATACAATCGATTTCTTTTTAAGGACTTTAAAACTGCATTAAATCTATTTAGTTTTGTTCTTTGCCACTCTTGACATGTTAGTGGCTACACATGCAAGGAGACTGTGGCCACACAGAACAACTCTAATAGTAAGTAGGGCCTTATATTAAATACTGTAAAGAAGGTGCTGCTTCCACAGAAGCAGCTATGCCAAGGAGGGCAGAGAAGATGAATACTCTGGTGACATGAAGGAAGGCTTTACAGGAGAGGCAACTTTTCCATTTGGCTTTGAATAACAATATTAGATGTGGAAGAACCTAAATGTTCAGTCACAGCATTGCAAAGATTCTAAATGGTCTTAAAGACAGAGAATGACAAACTAGAATCCTGTTAGTTGGGAGAGTTGTTCAACTGTAGAGTGCCCACTTAGCATGCACAGGGCGTTGGGTCTCTGCTGTGGATATCACTATATGTCAATAAACACTGATTGGCCAATAGCCAGACAGGAAGTACAGGCGGGACTAACAGAGAGGAGAATTGAGGAGGAAGGAAGGATAGAGAGAGTGGCTGGAGCTGCGGTGAGGAGAAGAAAGATGTAAAGTACCGGTAAGCCACGAGCCACGTGGCAAAGTAGAGATTAATAGAAATGGGCTAAATATAAGAGTAAGAGCTAGACAATGATAGGCCTGAGCTAATGGCCAAGCAGTTTAAATAATGTAAGCGTCTGTGTGTTTATTTTATGAATGGGTTCGGTCAGGGAATCAGGGACTGGTGGGACTTGGAAGCTGGAGACTGGCGGGACTTGAGAGCTGGAGAGAAGCTCTCCAGCAACAGGTCTCACACATACAGAGCAAAATAACAAAAAAAAAAAAAAGCAAACATAAAAAAATCAGCAAAAAGCAAAGTATAATCCAAAAACAATTTAAAATTAATCCTATTTACTTTAAGTTCACAGTTTCAAAATGAATTTTAGCAACACAAGTTGAAGATGTGCTGAAAGAGAGCACACACCCAATCTTTTGGTATGTGCTAAGACACTATCATGTACAAAGCTCATACTTGAGAACCATAAAACTGAGTTCTATGATGTTTTAAGAAAGTTTAGGTTAGGGGTTAAGCTGTTTCAGAGGTATCTTCAGGTACACACCACTTGTGTGCATCAGGTTAGACATTCTGAGTCCTGGCAGGACATGGTGGTGCAGGTCTGCAATTCCAACCCTGGAGAGGTGGACACGCTGAGGCCAGAAGATCATGAGTTCCAGCCTAGCCTGAGATATGAGACAATGGCATGTCTCACAATGAAAAAGAAAGACAATGAGTCACTAACAGTCTTAGGCCATAGCTCATACTCATCTTCATCTGCCTTGCACACCAAGACCCTTCAGAATTCCAGTGCCTTGCTCAGATTGGTGACACTCTTCCCAACTGCATTATTTCATTCTGATCTCCAAACATTTTCAACAGCTGCTAGGTTCCCTGTTAAATGTCCATACATTTTTGCCTTCTGTGATGAGTTGTCTCACGTGGGATTGTTCTCCATATGCATGGGCAAACACCAGATGCACCTGTATGTTTCAAATGATTATGAGCTTCTAGGTTACATAACTTCTCTATATCTCATGTTGATTTTGTTGGCTTATCTTAGGGGTTATATGAGTCAATGTCCCCAAAACACACCAAAACCATGCAAGTGCTGTGTGCTGTTTGCACAAAGTAGGTCACTCATCGATACTTAGCAAGATGGCTTGTGCCATAGAGGCCTTTCTGTTACACACTTTTCAAATTGAGAATTAACTCTTTCTCAAATTTCTTTTATAATCAAAAGCAACTTGATAATGTCACATTTCACAGACACCTAGTACTGACATGTGGTCACTGCAGAAGCTTGGGTAGCCTGAAAGTCATGGTGTGGGTCTTCATGAACTCATACTCTGTGGTTTCCTCTCCACATGCCACTTCTGAAGTCCAGCAAGAGAATAATGACAGGCAGCATTGCGGCAAAGGCGGCTGTCTCCTCTCCTCCTTATGTGCTAAAATCCTGCTTGCCGCAGGCAGTTGGGACCATATGGAAGTAGGCTTCTCTGCTGTCAGTATATGGCCCCGTGGCGTTGAACAAAACTCCCTTTTCCTCATTAAAGGCACACAAAAGTCTAAAAATACACGCTCTGCTCTTTCATCCTTTGCTTTTGCAAACCTCTGGGGATAATTCCAAGCCAGCTGGTTTCTCTTGGTCAGGTGAGGACAGGGAGCTGAAGTGCTCACAGTACAACACAGGGGAGCAGAAATTCACAGCTCCGGATTCAGAATCAATGCCTTGAAAAAATGAGCAACTTTTAGGAAGGTCTTATGCCATAAAGTTTTCTCCTGTAGACATGTCCTAGAAGAGTCTCCACTACCAAACTTCAGGATCAAGAAGATAGCCAGTCATGAGCACAGACATTCCTGGTCATGGCCAACTGGGATGTCTGTTATTGCAGATGCAACAGAAGAGTGTCCAAATCCACAGGAAGCACAGCAGTAAGGATTCACAAGCTGCAGCCAGCCTCCAGAGCCCATGTCCATGTAAAAATTGGGGCTCCCTGGAAGGCTAGCTCTCTCATTTTCAAATTTTATTTTCTGTGTGTGGGTGTTTCATCTGCTTATGTGTCTGTGCCCCACTTGAGTGCCTGGTGCCCATGGAGGCCAGAAATGATTATCGAATCAGGTCCCCTGGAACTAGGGTTACAGATAATTGTGAGCCACCACGTGGGTGCTGGGAGTGGGGGAAGGAACAGGTCCTCTGGAAGTACAGCAAGTGTTCTTAATTCATGGGCCACCTCTTCAGAACTAGCCCTCTTTAATATGTTTACCCAGGAGCACTGAGACTCTCATGTCCCAAGCATCTCTCAGCTGCTGTCATGGTCATGCCTAAGCCCCCATGCTCTTTATTCTATTACTGTGAAATACAAGCCATAAAGAGTAGCAGATAAAAGCATTTGAAGTACTTCTGAAGCCAGTTAACTTGTCAGTTCATTTTTCTTATGCAGGAGGATTGTGTTGGAGGGAGACATGGAACAGCTCAGGATTGGTGACAAGAGCTCTCACCGAGGAAGGTCAGAGCAAGAGCTGGATCACTGGACTCACCCCAGAGCCCGTTATCATAGTGATCCCCAAGATGGAGGATCACTGGACTCACCCCAGAGCCCGTATCATAGTGATCCCCAAGATGGAGGATCACTGGACTCACTCCAGAGCCCGTATCATAGTGATCCCCAAGATGGAGGATCACTGGACTCACTCCAGAGCCCATTATCATAGTGATCCCCAAGATGGAAGCATGCGTGTCAGGATGTCACCTAAAAGCCATTGTCACCATCTCACCGAACTGCCTGGTGACAAAAGCTGTGCCATCTCAGGACCACAGCTGCAGACACCCAGTGGACAGTGTCTTAGTCTGTTCCTGCTGCTAAAATGAATACTTTACACTGAGTGATTCATGAGCAACAGCAATTTATTTCTCAAGTTCTGGAGGCTGGATGTTAAAAATCAAAGTGGCAGCAGATGTGACATCAGGTGAAGTTCACCATTTCATAGATGGAAGCTTTGATGCTTCCACACATGGCCAACACAGGTCATCACATCCCCCAAACCCTTTCATGAGGGGACTCATCCCATCCCCAGTGGCAGAGCACTTACCCTGTCACCATCTCTGGGAGGTCCTATTTGTTAATACCATAGACCTTGGAACTTCAACTCTAATGCTGAAAGGATACTAACACACACACTGTAACAATCAGCAAATGATGTGTAACATTCTTACTGTTCATAGTGGATTTTCCCCTACCAAATATGGGACATACTCTAAATTGGAAACACTGAACCTATATCTCTTAAAATGATAGCCAATTAAGAGAGTCTTTGGCTTTTTCCCTAGTTGAAATTTCAGAAATCTTAGTTATATTTTCATTAAAAATATCAGAAAATCCTGTAAGAGATGAGACCTTATTAGGGAAAATTCTGCTTCCATCCACAACAGAGAGCTGATATAAACCAATGTTGCCACAATGCCATGAAAGAAATTCAGACTTTAGAGACAGAAGATAGAAAGCTTACCTGCATTTTAGAGCAAGTTTTACAGAATGAAGAACTGAGCTATAGGCCTATTTTCAGTCTGTTTCCATTCAGAAGACTTCACAGATACTTTGTTAGATCAAATAAACTATCTGTATGACATCTGCTGTATTCATTGGGACTCCAGAAATCATGTTCTGTAGTCTCAGTGTCCCATTAGAACTATAGACATCATGGTCTTCAGAAACATTATAGACATACAGATAGAAAACAGGTAGATAGGGGCTGGAGAGATGGCTCAGAGGTTAAGAGCAGTGAATGCTCTTCCAGAGGTCCTGAGTTCAATTCCCAGCAAAGATAAAGAAAACAGATAGATTGATCAAGGATCGATAGATACAGATATGATAAGGATAGATAGATGATAGATAGATAGATAGATAGATAGATAGATAGATAGATAGATAGATAGAAAGAAAAATGAATGATAGACAGACAGATGATAGATAGGTTATAGATAGATAAATGATAGATAAGTGACATATAGATAGATGATAGATAGATGGATGGATGGGTGGGTGGGTGGATGAATAGATAGATAGATAGATAGATAGATAGATAGATAGATAGATAGATAGATAGATGATAGTTTCTTGCTACACATACTCACTTTTAAATTCTTATTGGGTTGTCAAGATGGGAAAGTGCTTGATTTGAAAGCATGAGGACCTGAGCTGAGTTTGGATATCTAACACCCACATTAAATACCAAGTGGCACATACTTATAATCCCATCACCCAAAGATGAAGACGAAAGGGTCCGTGGATTGAACTGGCCATCCAGTCTTACTCTTCAATGAGCTCCAGGTTCAGTGGAGAAATGGGGAACACTTGAGGACACTCAACATTGACTTCTGTCTCCACAGGCATGCATACACTTTTATACACACACTAAAAAATGCATATACACACATGTATAAACACACACGAATGCTACACAAACCCATAGAAATACTACACAAACACATAAAAATGCCTGTTGCTTACCTGACCTAACTGACTTTAGTATATGGCTAAGATCTCTGGATAGATGTGGAATACTTTTGAAGCATGTTTAGTTGAATTTGAAATATTTCTGTTTCATCTTTCTTTCAGACTGTTTAATCTGTCAGCTACATCAGACATCTTGTTAGAGCTAAGATTTCAGAAAACACTTGTCCCCCCACTCTAGTTTTAAAGAACATGAATACATTTATTCAGAAGAATTTGATCAAACATAGAAGTTGAAAGCGGGTGATTATAGAAGTTCAGTCTGAAGTAGCGGATGTTAAAGTGTCAATTGTATTGAGTGACTATGTAAAGAATTCCAAGCAAGCAGAGAGCACTTCTAGTAAGATCGTCACAGGGCAATTAAACAGAATTATCACGCAATGTGAGCTCAGCTTTCTACATGGAACCAAGGGCCTGAGACACCGGGCTCCACCTGATGTACTAAATGCTTGAAAGATATAACCATACCCACCTGCGCAGCTTTTTCTTAAAGCAATGTTTTCTAATTAAATCTGATCACTTACTTAGAACTTCCTGATTTAGGTCTCAAGAAAAAGTCACCACTTCGTTGAAAATATATATATATATATATATATATATATATATATATATATATATATAGAGAGAGAGAGAGAGAGAGAGAGAGAGAGAGAGAGAGAGAGAAGCAACACTCCAAATTTCCACACACTAATGAGCAATGGAAGACATAGAAAAATGGACTCATAATAGTAGATGTGGGGCTCTGTAAGTATAATCAGAATGGTATAGTCTGGCTCTATAATATATCAGTATAATTTCACTGTTTGCTTCAGTAAGAAGTTTGAACTTCTGTGGCAAAGGCAAAACAAATCCACATACTCTTGAGATGACCCACTTGAGGGTTACATTAAGGACCAAGTCCATAAAGGACGTGCTAATTCTGCATTCTGACACTGAACATCCTTCTGCAAACGACCTTTCAAAGTTTGTGACTTTGTGTCCACCAGAGGAGGAAGCAGCCCTGCATCTCCTGCTCTTTCTCCCCTGTAGCCTTCCTTGCTGCTCATATTTGGGAGTGTGCAGCCCTCCTCCTGCTTCCTCGCCGTGGTTACAAGTATCTGCAGATGTAGCACACACTGTTCTCTCGGTGCACATCCTCTGACAGACAGGTGCAGAGATGGATCTCGCCTCTGAAACGGTGCTGGGAATGTCCGCCAGTTGTGAGGAAGAATAACAACCGGCAGCTATTCTGATTGGTGCTGGCACCAAGCGTTTCTTCTGAGATCCAAATGCCTTGAGAACCAAATGTTCCTGGGATTCAGGCTTTCTGCAGCCAACAAAGCTTAGGTCAAAAAGCTAATTGGCTACTTGAAACTTTGCTTAGATATCTTTAAGGGAAACAAAGAAGGGTTGTTTGCGTTAACTCACATATGCATATATCTAGGAGCCGATGGCTAAGCAGATAGAAGAGGGAAAGTCAGTCCCTGCTCTGAACTGGCCATCCTTTCAAGGTGAGGTGGGAAGGGATATCTGCGTTTTCTATAGACATTCTCACCAAACAGCTGCTCCTTGAATTCTCTATGTAATTATGCCTTTGGTGCTATAGTCTTCTCTACTGTAATTGTCCACGATAAATGGATCTAGAGAAATCCAAGAAGGGAGAAAGAATGAAAGAGAGGGGTAAAAAGGAAAAGAAAGAGAGAGAGGAAGAAAGGGAGCGCACGCCTTTATAAGAAATGCACTTGGTAGAATCCACACAGACTCTTGTCTCTGTACCAATAAAGTTCCCCATCAATATTCTTCCATGTACCACACTGGCCTCCTTTTTCCTTTGCCCCTCACTCAAATGCCACAGCTATTGCATGACACAAAGAATGAAATAGCTTGGGAGCGTTCTGATTAGGCCCTGAAAATATAAATGTTCCCTAAATGTCCCTTCACTAGTGGACAGTTCAGTAAGAGAGAGAGGGCTGGGGAGGCAGAACTTCCTGGACACTGTTGTTAATGAGCATCCCTTGAACAATGACCTCTGTGTACAACTTCTGGGGACCACATGGAGACATGCTCCCTGCTGTTCTTTAAAGTTCACGGTTGCAGGCAAGTGATCATAGGCTGAGAAAATGGACAACAGGTCACCATGATATTACATCCTGGAAATAAACCATAAAGTGAACAAAATGAGAGAGAGAGAGAGAGAGAGAGAGAGAGAGAGAGAGAGAGAGAGAGAGAGAGAGAGAGAGAGGAAGAAAGGGTCATTCTGTCATAGAATGGTGTTGGATATAAATAATCACCTTTCATTAAGACTTTCATGGCTTTTAATAAAAGCTTACATCCCATTTCATTTCCTTGGTTGTAGCAATTGGAGGGGTCTTTATGTAATCACATCAGATGAGGGAGGTTGGTGACAAAGGGGTGGAAAATGCAGCATACAAAGAGGTTGTTGACTGACCAGGTTACATACTGTGAGGAGGGGCAATGAACAGCCATGTGGCAGCAGGGACATCTTGGAGACATGTCATTTGACACGAGATGAAAACCCAGACTCTGTTCCTGTACTCCATAACAGCACCATAGTAGAGCAGGGATGACCACGTATGGCCCATGGTTATATTCAACCTCCAAGTCTGGCCACTGATGCTGACTAGTCATTCTGCCTCATAGTGACATAGCAGAGGTCCTGGGTCCGGGGCTTTGTTGAGAATGAGACTCCTTTCTTTAACAACAGCTCAGTGGCAGGGCATCGGATGTGAGGAGAGAGATGCTGAGGAGGAAATGAGGGAATGTCGGGAGAAAAGTAGGGTGGGTGTGCACTGTTTGAGGCCACTCCTATTCTGATCATCAGGGCTCCTCATCTGTAGTTTTAAGAAAGCTTGGTATCTACATATGAAAGCCAAAGAGCTCATGTCTACCCATCTTCAATGTAAGAAGATTTGTGCTAATATAGACTTTGACTCTTACAAACGGGTCCTCTTTTCTAGGTAACCTGACCTATTAATCAACTATTAGAAACAGCATCAAGCCCATATGATGTTGTTCAGTGTGACAGGAATGCAGTGTTTGTAGATAACCCAAACTCAGTCTCTTAATGGCCCAAAGCTCTGTGCCCCACTGACACTGTTCCACACCTTCCAAAGATGTGCTGTCGTGGTATTGTGAACATCATTTTCTCAATAGTCCTACCAGTGTCGATTCAGTCTCGAGGACAACTGATGGCTCATTCATTCACACCACTTTGCCTCAAGACCAACTGGCATCATCATATGATGAAGAAAAGGTGGATGGCTTGTCTATGAAAGGTTTCCTGGTAAACTAAAGGGGGGGGGGGAGCTTTAAGAATGGGCTCCAAGGAGCTCCAAAGCAACAGACTCAAAACTGGGGTGAACAAAGTTACAAAGTGCAGAAAGGTGCCAGGCTGGGGAGGCAGGGGTTGGTACAGACCATTGCAAGCCTGTCCCTTCCTCTTCCTTCCTTGCCTGATGCTGTGAGAAGGACAAAAGGACAAGATGTGCATCCCTGTAAGTCCTCACTAGGAGACTTAGAGTTACTACGAAGGAAGAGGGGAGGGGACAGCTCGGCCACTCCTGATTGAAGCCAATATTTCCTGTAACCTTCAGCACAAGTTCAGGCTCACTTTCTTTATTCCAGAAACTTCTTGGAAAAACTCAAGGATAATAAAGAGCTATGCTCGTGGTCTGCTTTTCATATATCCTATCGTTATTGTGTTCTTTTTCACTTCACTTGGTTAGTGGAGTTTTTTTATCAATATAAACAGGACTTCTTTTTTTAAGATTTCCATTTTCATAGTGTCACTCTGATACTGACAGCTGCCTAACAGTCAAGTGGAACATATAATTGCCTACGGAGGAATATTCTAGGACCAATCCTGTCTCTTTTATATTAAAAAGAAGTTAGACAGGCTCACTAAGCCCCAGGCTTCTGAACTTGATGTCAATTTAGGAATTCATTTTATGTTCTGTATATTGTATTCATATATTTTCTACATATATCAAGTGATTTTTCTCCAGGATTAGTTTAATAATGTATTTCTTCCCTGCTTTGTCTCATAGATTGCTTTTTACACTTAATCTAAATAATAAGTTGTATTATTTAGCAACTGGCATGTGCTAACTCTCTTCTCAACTTTTAAGTATTGTCAAACTGGCTTCTAAATTTTTTAGACTGAATTTAATGTAGCATTTTAAGACAATGATAACACATGCATGTTCTTGTTGTTCATAATTTATTTCTTTTCTCAGTGTTTGTGAGAAAGAGTGTCCTTCGGACCACACTCACAACACCATGAACATGCCTGTACATCTCCTCTGTGGCCCATTATTGAATCAAAACCTTTCACTCAGGACTGAACAGGAAACAACAGAAATCATTAGGAGGATATCCATATGTTGCTTTCTCAAGTGAGGATCACTGGGATTCCTTTCGAGTTTTCTAATTGCTCATGTTAGCAGCCCTGATCAATTTTGTTAGGACCGTTTTGCCCCCTCCCACCCAACTGTAACTCTGACATTCCTTTCTCTTTGCAAACTGGGGGGGGGGGATGATATTGTATCAGTGATTGCTTGAGGAATAGAATCTTAAGGGAAGCAGAGAGCTGAAGGCCAGGACAGTAAGACAGGATGTTCACGTCATATCAGGCTTCATCTCCATTGTGGACTTCAGGCTACTGTCATTTGAAGTTATCTTCTGATGCCTTGCCCTTTTCTAGAGTCACAGAAAACTGAGCAAAATTGAGACACAGTATTTTCCTGGCTCTATTTTTCCTCTACTCTTCACCTCTTACAGATATCCAAGACTTGGTGTTGTCCCTCCTCTGCTTCTTACAGAGTCATAAGAAGATGTTTGAGTTATGTGAACAAAGCCCCGTGGCTGTTCTTCAGCCTCTGTTGAGTTAGCAGCAAGCCCATGTGAGTATTGCCACACTGTTGTTGATGGTTCCTGTTGTCAAGAGCAATGGGAGGGCTCAGATACCAAGCCTGGCACTCCTCTTCCCCCCAGGATGCCATGATGGTGCTGAGGCTCCTCAGTGTGTGTGCCGCCACGGTGGCTGATGCCTCCCAGGAACTCCATTTTAGTGATTGTGGAAATCTCTCTCCCTACATGAGGCTGCTGGTTAGTTTTAACTGTCAGTGTGACACAACCCAGAAGAACTTGGAAAGGGCATCTTAATGAGGAATTTTCTAGACCAGGTTGTTTGATGAGTATCTGTGAGGAGTTGTCTGGGTTGTTAACTCAGGTGGGAAGACCCAGCCTGAATGTGAGTAGCACAATTCATGAGCTGGGCCCTGAACAGTGTAGAGTAGAGAATGCAATCAGGGATTGGGGATTTAGCTCAGTGGTAGAGTGCTTGCCTAGCAAGCACAAGGCCCTGGGTTCAGTCCTCAGCTCCAGGAAAAAAAAGAGAGAAATAGAAAGCAATTAAACTACTAAGGACACAAAGATTCATTCATTCATCATTCATTCATTCATTCACTCATTCATCCATACCCCCTATCTCTCTCTGCTAGACTGTGGATATGATGCCTTAAGTTTCTACCTTGATTCCCCCACAATTATGGACTGAAACCTGGAATTAAAGACAAAACGTCCCCCATTTCTCTAAGTTGTGATTCTTGTCAGTGTATTTTATCCCAACAACGGAGCCAGGCCTGGAACATGATGCATCTGGGTGCAGATTCTGGGACAAAGGGAAGCTCAGAAATGTGTGCTGAAGCTTGCTCCTCTGTGTTCTTCTGTTTACACAGCTGGTATCCTCCCCTTTGGGAGAGGTGAGGAGCACTGAGGTGGGCCTCCAAGGTCTTCGTCACCTTTTCAGTAGTAAGGTGGGACTGCAGGAGAAATCCGTGCTGCCAACAGCTCCAGCACTTGGCGTTTAAGCCTTGGGATAACCTTGGATACCACCTTGTTCATCCGGGCCAACGCACACCCTTGGAAACTCAGTGAATGCTTACAGCCTCAAACTGGGGTGAAAAGACAGTGTGGGGGCAGGGCTGCATTCTCAGACCCATTCCTCTTGGCAGTGCCACGGTCACCACAGGAGATGGGCATCCTCTCTTCCCACTGCCTTTCTTTTCAGACAGAAGCTGAAGGCTGGAGGGAAGACAGAGAGCCAACACAGGCAGCTGATTGGGTGCATAACCTGACTACAATAGAAGCCCTGCCCACTCAGACATGTCTGCAAACTGTGAAATCCATGCAAGTAGGCCCTAGGAAGACTCCTGAGTGGTCAGTGTACATATATGCACATACAGTTGCCCCCTCCCCATGCCCTAGTGCCCAAAATCACTACCAACCATGGACTAAACTATGGCTTAGGAGACAGGTTAATAGCAGTTACCTAAAGGGACTCCGGATGGTTGGTGGGCAAAAACAAGCTTGCATTTAAAAATACCTTACTACTCAATTTACCCCTACCTTAGCATTTCATTTTTCTCCACTTCTAATTAGTTCTTAAATGACTGTTCATGAGTGTCCTCTAAACTTGTTTTTCACAATAACTAGTTTGGTGATTCTCTGAAATAAAATTCAGTATTTATAATTATACTATTCTCATTTTGGCTATCACATCACTTGACTTTTTAAAATGCTTCCTACTTCAGAAATATCTTACTAACTTCTCTTCCTAGTTTTTATTTTTTGGTGACAATTTTGTCTTAATGATTTTCCTTAGAGTATCTTTTTTTCACTTGCATACTTACCTTGCCTTTTAGAAAGATTGTCAGCTCTGTTTCACAAAAATCATGAAGGAGACACAGTCATGGAGGCCCAGAAAAAGGTCTCCCAAACCCAGAAGTCTGAGCACAGTGGCCCTTCTGTGCTCCCTTAATCATTCCCAAATCCCTTCAATAATTGAATGGGCTCAAACTTTAACTTGATAGACTCAGGAGACTACCAAGTTTCAAATTTCCTCCCAGGATAATACTAATATTACCTGCATTCACAGCACATCGAGCTGCCAGCATGCCATTATTTGCTCAGTTCCCTATGATCAGCAACATTATTTAAAATCCACAGTCTCGGCCACATACGATTGTAGCAGACACTGGGCAGATCTCCAGGTCTGAACTGGGCAACGTTACAAAGAATAGAGGGAGGTAAGGAAGAGCATCTTTCCAGGCATGGAACATCAGCGAGTTCTATCTAGTTTGACTCTCTCAAGGACTCAGTTCTCTCTGCAGCTTCAATAAGACCCTCAGAAAGGTGACATTGCAGAGGTGTTTTGGTGGATGCACCACTAGAAGCTGTTTAAATACTGAGAGAAAAAGCTGTAACATGTTTTGGCTGTTTGGCTGCTGAAAGGAAGAAAAGAACATCTTCCCTCTCCAGAAGAACAGAGTTTGTTTTTTAATTGTTAAAACAAGTTAAAAAATAAAACTTAAACTTTAAGAGGGTGTGACCCTCTAAGCAGGAGGAGTTGGAGGAATGAGAAACAACTGTGGGTATGTGGGGTTCAGTCTGTGAGTCCTGGGAAGGCCAAAAGTGGCAGAGCACAAGAGTGAAAGATTCCCTATGACCCCCTGAGTCCCCACGCTCCCTGGATTCACTGCCTTGGTGCTTTGGTTATATACACTGAGGACAGTCCACATTAGACTGTGCTGTGCTGTGCTGTGCTGTGGCTAAAGGAATATCTAGAATTGTCTTCATAGCCAAAGTCATCAGCATTGACTGACTCCAGCCAGAGTGTCATAAACGCCATGGTGGGCATCTGTACTCAGTTTCCAGAATTCCCTACCTTCTGAGAGTCACTTCTCTAGTGGGGTTGCTGCCATCCCTCCTCCACAGTCAATCCTGCTTTTGATAGTATCCTAAATGTTCTCCCTGCAGAAGCCTGGACCCCAATTCCCCTTGTCTAATGGGGGTTAAGGTGGTGAAGCACCGTACCTACCAGTGTACAGCAGCGACTTTAACAAAAACTGTAAAACTAGCTGATAGGTGGTCACTCTATCTATTACATTCATTGTGGAATGTTATATGACCAAGTTACAGTTACAGACCATATAATATAAATAAATATATAATTTGGCTAAAACAATACTATGCACAACTAAGTTTCCTTTTTTATAGAAAACTCATTAACTAACCTTCAGCTCTTCCCAATTGGGAACCAATGCATATTTATAAATAACTTGAAGATTTAAAAGAAAATCTAAATAGAAAATCTAAAGATTCCAATTAATGATCATGGAAATACCATCTATCAATCATTTTAACAAACTGAAATATAAAATGAGTAAGTGTTCGACTTAAGAAGTTTTGAGAAGAAAAACAATCTAAACATTATGAAATGATTTTAAAGTGTAACAGTGAAAATCAACAGTTCCAAAAATGTGATTCTTTATAACAACTAACACAGCAGACAAACCCTTGGAAAAACTGACCAAGAACAGAAAAATAATAGGTATATTCATAATAGGAGAAAAACACAAAAAAGTAGAGGTATGAGATTATTATGATGAAATATACTTAACAAAGTCTAGATAAAATTGATATTTGATATAAGTTGATAAAAAGAGACTATAAATATAATACAATAAAAAATAAAGTAAGCTGCCAACCACATCTCTACAAAGTCACCAGGCAAAGGTGATTTGTACGGACGGTTAGATACAGTCAAGAGACAGAATAATCCAAATCATTTATAATCTCTTTTGGAAAATGTGGTGATATCTTATTTGTGCTCTAACAAATAAAGCTTGTCTGAAAATCAGAAGGAGGAGCTAGCCACCAGTTAACTGTAGAGGTCTAGATGTCTGTAGAGACAGACAGGAAGTGATAGAGCTGGGCAGAGAGAGGAAGTAATAAAGTGGAGTGGAGAGGGGAGCTCGCTCTCTTTTGGTGGAGGATTTTGTAGAGGTAAGAACTGGTGGCTTGCTGCTCTGCTTCTCTGATCTTTCAGCTTTTACCCCAATATCTGGCTCTGGATTTTTTATTGATAAGACCTTTTAAGATTCATGTTACATCTTGAAATGTCAAAATTATAGTGAATTATTTAACAATGAGATCAAAAGTTTTAGACATAAAATCAGACAAAAACTTCACAGAAAAAAATGACACAACAATTTCATGCAGAAAGCTAAACATAAATATATGTGTATTAAACTAATATACTATTCCATCTAAAAAACAATGTACCTCAATCAAATCTACTGTGTCTCTAAAATGCAAGGATAGTTCAACATCAGAAACCTTGTCTTTCAAAGTGATGAACAGATTCTGGGTCCATGCATGCCTTGCTGGGGTAAATGCTGTTGTAAAATAAAACAACATTTGCACTGTTATCTCAGAAGGAAACCTTAAAGGAACCTCCATTTTCTAAAGCCAAAAGAAGAACAAAACAAAATTGGGGCTGCACTTCACAGTTTGGAGACAGCTGGTGATTTATTGGCTTTGTTCTCAGAAGTACATAGAGGAAATGCCAGCACCCAGGGTCTCACAGTCTTCACAGAGCTGAAGGCCACCACTTCTCCAGCGTTTTCTCCATGTGCTTCTAAAGACAAAGCGCAGCTCAAGGCAAGCATAGGAACTATTTCATACACTCTCCCTTTACTCAAGCCCTCCGCAGGCCTTGCCGAATCTACTCTTTGGTCTGAGAGTATGTCAGTGCCCCCATTTCCTCTGACCCAGAGTTAGACTGTCACCAACAGAGGAGTGTAGGAAGCACAGGCACCGTCAGGGGCAAGCAGCCTTGGTGTGGGTGACACTGAAACCAGAACACGATGTGGCAGACACAGGGGGGGCAGTTTGACAGAAATAACAACAAACATCGGGAAATTTTCCTAATGCATATATTAAAATGAGTAATATCATTCCACAGCACTGTTTGAAAAGTTGGGGAGATGTGATTTCTTATTTATTGTGAAATTCAGATATATCCTGGGTTTCCATGTTTTTAGAATATAATTTTTGTTTCCTCATGCTTACCACTTCCACTCAGAGTAAATTTACCCTTTGTTGAGTGTTAAACTCACTGGTGTCTATAATACACTGTGGACAGATGCTTTTGGACATGTTAGAGCTGGGGACAGTGAAATTTGTGTAAATGGGCTTGGCAAGGTGCTTAGCGAATTACAATCTGAGCCATTGTTCATCTAGAGCTGAGCCCTCTACTCTTGGTCACGGAGTTCAAGTCATATCTGGATTTCCCACTGCCAGAGGATCTGGAAATGTGGTTTTCAACTGCTTTCCCTCTCCAGACAGGAAGGGAAGGATGGACACAGAGTTCACTTTCTTTTTCCCCGTCTTTCTTTTCTTTCCTTTTTTCTTTTCTTCCTTCCTTTCTTTTTTCCTTTCTTTCTTTTTTCTTCCTTTCCTTCTTTTCTTTCTTCCTTCCCTCCTGTCCTTCTTTCAACCCTTCCTTCCCTTCCCTTCTCTTTCCTCCCTCCCTCCTTTCCTTCCTCCCTTCCTTCCTTCCTTTCTTTTTTGCCTCTCTGTTGCAAATCTTCACATGCTGCTTGTCATGGCGGCGGCTGGCAGTGTCTCCCTCTGCCTTCCTGTTCTCTCAATTTTCCTCTCTGTTAGTCCCGCCTATACTTCCTGCCTGGCTAATGGCCAATCTGTGTTTTATTTATTGACCAATCAGAGCAACACATTTAACATACAGACCATCCCACAGCACCTCATAGTTTTACTTATCACAATTTTATAATATACATTTTCAAGATTTATTTATTTTATATGTGTGAGGTGCATGAGTGCATTGCCTGCAGGTATATATATGCACCACATGCATACAGTGCCCATGGAGGCCAGGAAACTGCGTTGGATATCCTAGACCTGAAGTTACAGAAGGTGGTGGGTGCTGGGAACTGAACCTGGGTCCTCTGCAAGAGCGGGAAGGGCTCTTAATCTCTGAACCATCTCTCTAGCCCCGTATGTGTTTGTTTTTTTTTTTTTTTGAATCATCATCAGTATCAAGTTCTAATTCCTTTTAAGTTGCTGGTTCCTTGAGCTTTCATTAACCCATGAGAGTCTTAGAATCAATGCATTTTCACCCAGCACTTTAGTGGCTGAGGGTGGAACATGTAGGAGGCCCTAAGTTTGATCTCCACAGGAAAGAAAACATGTTGAGGTTTTGTTTGGAGTTGTAGTAAATTTAGAAATTAACTTCCAGATAATGCATACTGTCAAAATATTGCTTATTCATAACCTCCTGAATGAGTCATTTTATTTAGCTAAATTATCAGGTATGTTATTCAAAAAACCTTCTAAAACTCTCAATAAAAATCTTACGTATTTTGTTAATCTTACCCTTGGGTGCCCTAAAATGTTTATGTCTGTGTTAGAATGGAAGCATCTTTCATCATTAGTCTCTGGGCATTCTGTGGTATAAGACTGCTCAACTGAATTTGTGTTTATGGATTCACTTAGACTTGTGTTTTGCATAGTTAATAGGAATTGCTGAGAATGCTGACAATACAGGTTTCTCTTTCTGGTTCTCATACCTCCTATTTCCTGTCTGCTATGCTAAAAAAAAAAAAACCCAGACAATGACCAGTGGAAAACTCTGTGTGAGCTAGGGACAAGCAGGCTTGAAGGCCAGCTGGTTCTTCCCAGGGATGCTAATCTGTAAGAGGCATCAACAACTCAGTGGGATACAAATATGTAGTGCCAAAATACTCAGGTCCGTACAAGCAAATCCTTATATTGTTGGCAGAAAGAATATTGGTCTTACACCCGCCAAAGTGGCAAAAAGAGAGAAAAATACCCCTTTGCCAGCCACTTCTGAAATTAGCTAGTATCCAGTCACCTGAACTTGGCAGTTACCGGCAGCTCAAGTTCTCAAACTAAACAATGACCACATGGTTCTATTTACTAAGAAAACCCAATATTCCTTATTATAGAATTTTAATGTCCCTACTGATCTCCAAAACATACCTAGCTTGGAGAAAATAATTGATGGCATCTGAGGGGTAAGGCCTGGAAAACCACCTCCATTGTGGACGTCAGTCACTGGAAACAAGTTAGTGCATGCTTTTCTGTGAGAGCTACATTTAATAACCGAAGACTGCTGCATCTGAACATATATCACGTGTGCACTGTTTTCAAAGGGAAGCAAATTATCAGCTTATTTAACTGGTCTTGACCAAGGGCCTGTCTTTAAAAATATCTGATGGGGATACTTCTTTGGGGATATTTTGATTATCTACCTTCACCATTTTCCAGAAAGTAGAAGTTACCAGAAACTTCAGCATGGCTGTGTATGCATATACCTACTCCAGAGCCACTCAGTTCCAGTAAATGAAACTTACAGCACACACCCTGGACATTCATTCATCTGTCCTCTGAGGAGAGAAGACATTTTCATGTATTTTGACAGATTTTTTTATTTCTTTAATTCACAGCAAAGCATTTATATTATTTTAGTCTTTACTTTTGAAGTTTTTTGGATCTCTGACAATGTCTCATACTTCATTCCTACCCCTCACTCATATATTTTTCTGGTTTTTATTTTTTTTGAAGTTTTTGTTTTCCTTTTTTCCATCCCCATGTCATACTTTGCTAGTCCCCCACCCCCACCCCTCACCCCCCCATCCCACCCCCGCATCACTCACTTTGTGGCAGCTCAAAGCACTACGGCAGAGTGAAGAGTGACAAACCAAGACCGTGTCTGTGATGAGCAGAGAAAGAAGGAATAACTAGCAAAGACCCGATGTGTAGGAGGGAAAGAAGAGGGGTGAGTGAGCAAGAGGTCAGAGAGAAAGAATAAGGAAGACGTTTTCTCAGAGATAAAAGCCGTGTATATTAGCTACCAAGAGGGTCTACAAAACACAATAAAACAGATTTAGAGTGTCTGTCTGTGAGATTGCCAAGCAATAAATAGACTTTAACCAATATAGAAACAAGGAAGGCTTAAACACACACTTATACACAGTGTGTTTATTGAAGAAGAAAGTGATATAATAATACAATAATCATGAACACTACACATAAATTAATGGCAGATGAAATCCTAGTTGAGCACAATGTAAACACATCTCATTCTCATCCCAATCCTCTCAAAATTCTGTCTGGGTCCCTAAAAGTCCCCTGCTCCTATGACTTTGGGGCTAAACATTCATGTATAAGCACTAGCTGTAAACTGGGCAGTGGTGGTGCACGACTTTAATCCCAGCACTTGGGAGGCAGAGGCAGGAGGATCTCTGTGAGTTCAAGGCCAGCCTGATCTACAAAGTGAGTTTAGAAATGAAATCCTGTCTTGAAAAACCAAAAAAGAAAGAAAGAAAGGAAGGGAAGGAGTAAGGGAGGGAGGGAGG